>JAECUM010058412.1:0-12826 GCA_016617855.1 Megalonaias nervosa | reverse complement strand
CACACACACACACACACACACACACACACACACACACATCAGTAAACGAGTGAGTGTTTATAGTCACACTACACCACATTCACTCAAATTGGCAACTTAATAGCGATTCTTTTCGAGAGATCTGGTTAGCCCTGAGAAGGGCTGTTTTAATAACTTCAGATGCATCTGGCTAATGGTGACATCTCCCAGGCCTGGCACCACAGACACATCTCCTACTCCAATCATTTCTCCAATTCACATTTGTGATTGGGAGTGCAGAGGCCTCTTGAGTGGCTTCAAAACCCCAATCTTCAGTTTCTGGGATTCTCAACACTTCCCTCTGCCTTCTCCTATACCAGAGCTGGGGATGTTGTTTGCTGTTGTGGTCGCTCTCTCAAGTTTTCAATTTGGGGAGCCGCAGGTCTTGGTGCTGGTACTGTTTGCCGTGCTGGTACTGACTGTGGAGGCGTTGGTGTCCTCACCTCGGGTTTGACCTCACACAGAGGTCTTAGCATGAGGTGAGGCAGGATCAATCTCTTCTTTTCCTTCTCTTCTTTCTTCTTATTTTCCTCCTCTTCTTCCAGCCGGGCTGCTTCTGCAATAGCCTCCATCGCCAGCTCATCCAAAATGCGCCTGGCATTCTCCAGGTGCATTTGTAGCTCCAGTAACTTTGCTATTCTGTTACTCATCTTCAGTGTTGATACGTCAACGATGGGAAGCCAGACTGACGATCGCGAGGGTTTATATTCCTGGAGCACGGACAAGAAGGAAAACATCCCCATAACCCCAAAAAAACATGGAACGTGCGGACCTCAAAAAAACACTCACATTGACTTTTCTACTTACAAACACAGACACACTTTTTGACAAAACAGAGAAACGAAGTGCTTATAGACACACTTCTATTTTTTTAAAGAAACAAACACACAATTTTGTTTTGGCAATTGAATTAGTATCTCTTTTCTAGAGTATTGGGGTAGCCGTGAAAATGGCTGTTTTTGTTAACGGGGAGTGATGGCAATCCTTTTTACTGTCTAAGATTGCGTCCCCGTCTGGCGGCAGGCTTTCCTACACGACACGGCCTGTTTCTGCAGAAAGAGAAGGGTAGCTCTTTGGTGTCCACACGACAGTCAACAAAACCTCTGTCTGGTTCTTGCTGCTGCTGGTTTTGTTGCTGTTTTCTCTGCTTCTGAAGTCTGCACTTCTCTGTCCATTCTTCTTGTTCTTTCTTGATTTCTTCTCTGAAGACCTCTTCTAAAAGGTCTTGGGCTATTCCTAACATCCTGACATTCTCTATCTCTTCAGGCTTTGGTATCAGGTTTAGCCTGACACGATGTAAATTGACGTAAGCTTCGTTCAGCTTGGCTAGTCTGGAAGGCATGTTCATACGTAGAAGAGTCAACCATGGATGGGAAGACTGGAGACTGCCTCGCTTTATATGGTTTTCAAACGCGGACGTGATAGAAAACATCCCTACTTAATTTTTGTTGAGTCGGAACGCTATGATAGCTCATGTCATGGTGAGGGATAGAGAGAAGTCAAAGAGCATATATTCACAGTGTTTTTTAAAAACAAACGACAAACTTATTTTTTTTTCCAAACACAATATTTTTTATTCAATAAACAACTAACAATTAACAATAACATCAAACAAATTATTTTTGACAAGGTTGACAACGTTGTGAAATCATGTGAAATTTCCACTGGTGGAAGTCATGAGGCCATTGATGTACACTACGTTTTGTAGCTAAAGACAAAAGATAACCATAATGGTCACAAAACCATCTATCTACTTTCTCATCGTTTCTAGAAGAGTGACGATCTAAATAAGTCACGAAATGTTCTAACGGATATCCAATGCTGCGTTGATGAAGAAAATACACACAATATCGTCCACACACCATGGAATCTGTGCCTTGTAATTTCACATTATTGAATCGTGTCGTCTGGGCATTTCTTCTCATAAAGTCAATGATGTCGTCTTCCAAAGGGGGTAATCCATACGAATCAAAATATTCCACACAATCCTCTTGAGGGAAGTAAACGGCAACCCAGTGAGTTCCTGGGAGATGACTGTCGTCCGTGTTGATGACATAAGCTTGATGGTCTTGAGGTTTGCGATGAGGTAGTTCATCTTTAGTGCACACGACAGGATTCCAAGAAGCAGTGTACGAGCTGTTATTCAAAAGGTAATAAAGTTTCCAGGTATCCATTTTTGTTTTGTTGGTTTTTTCCCACAGGTAATGATAAGTAATCAGTTCAATTCTGACCTTTTGTTTGAAAACCTCTGACAAGTAACCGTTTCTATCTTTCGTCTCTGTACTTTGGGCTAAGAGAGCTTCGATGCGATAGATCTCTAGAGTAGTCAATAGACAGTAGGGTAAGCCTTTATACCACTCATGCAACACTGCTTCTTCTGAGATGAGACTCTAAGCGTCGTCCAGATACTCGTCCAATTTTTCTTCTTGACTCATCATCACACATTTATCGTGTTGAATTTGACTGGAATGATCGTTTTGACATCCATAGCAATCTTTCTTGGTCAATTCCGTAATTTTATCCGCCAGGTGTTTGGCAAAACAGGACACTAAATGTTGTTCTTGTTCTGGCCATCTCAACGTGACCACTATGTCCTCCTCGTCTTTGTCTTGGGGTTCTGCTTTCACGGTATCCTCCCATTCCATTTCCAAAGATTCTCTACTGTTCAAAGAGGGATAAGAGTCTTCCATAGTTTCTAATAGTCTAGAATGACTTCTCTCAAACTGTTGATTTCTATGGTATTATCGAATTCGGCATACAGGATGACGTTCACCGTCTCGGTGAGAGATTCTGAAAACTGAAGTTCCACACGCAGTTGACCGGATTTTATAGGGTGGAAATGTCCCTCGTCGCTGCCTTGGTCTGGAGTGAAATCAAAGGCCTACAAAGTGTAACCTCCTACATAATCTTCGTACGAAATGCCGTGACTGGTGTTGGTTCCTAGGTGAAAGGTAGCTTCGTACAGGGACAAATACGATCTCAAGTAATTCTTCTGGGCAAAGTTAGGTTCGAAGGGTCTGGTTCACAAGGTCTTGCCATCGCGACTGACTTCGATCTTGACACTCTATAGTGCTTAAACTGGAAAGGATTTTGATCGTGGGCTCCGTTGAGGGCTGCGTTGCTGACGATACCAACGACTAAACGTTTGGGTAACTGTCCTTGGAACAGATGATCTTCGACCTTGGATCGGAGTGCAGCAGCAATGGTGAGAGTTTTCACTTCTGCGCGTCCTATCGGAGTGATGTCGTTTCCCGCTTTAGGTAACACTTCTACGCGACGCACGTAATGTCTGGCTTCTTGGATGATGGTTTTGCACTCGTTGGCATGAGTCATCAAATGGAAAGCGACACTGCTGCCATTTAGTCTCAGGCGAATATCCACTCCGTTCAGCAAATACTTGTCTTGCAACCACATGTCCAAATGCAAACGATTCATCGGTTCTAAACTACGACCTTGCAGGATTTTCTTTCGACGGTAGTTAAAACCCTCATTGTGAGGATCGTCATCTGCTGTCAGGGCTGTGTCGTTAAACTTGTTTTCACCTGCGGTGTCAGGTTTCCAAACCACACAAGCATCCAGATGAGTGTTCTTGGCCTCTTTTCCGTACGTCAAGAGATGTTCCAGGTAAGCTCGGTAAGGGTAAGTATCCCTGCTACTGCTGACCAGTTTGCTATTCAAGTACAAATCCACTTCGCTGAACAAGGAATGCATGAAACTGTTGACGGGAGCTACTCTAGCATCGTCTCCCGGATTGGTGTTGTCCGTTTTGATCACTTTTACTTTCAAGTACAAATAACTGCTATTCAGATCGAGATAATCTTCGGGCTGTCCTTTGATTTCAAACTCGACGGGTGCTGAATCCGTCAAAGAGGAGACGGGATGAAATTCGACCCATTGGGATTCTTGCATCGTCATCATGGTGGCTGGCATGGCAAACAGATCCAGTTCCGACTTGGAACAGGCTTAAGACTCTGGATGCATCATTTTCTCTCTGTGATTTTTTAAAATAATCAAGAACGTCTAAGTCTCGGACGGTTTTTCTTTTCTTAGTCTTTCTAGCTCTGGGAGTGTGAAGTCCTCTCAAGGGGTGTCTTCGCCGTCCTTTGCTGCCTTGTCCTTGCTGTGTCGTCAGGGAAGCAGGAATGTCTGACTCGGCATTGTCCAGGGCATTTATAAGAGTTTCTCATCTGCCCAAAATGTCTTTGCCCGTTTGAAGCAAGACATTTTTGCCTGCTTGCAAGAAAGCTTCTTTGGGGTTTTGTTTGTCAATGATGACATTTTGGAGAAATTCTTTGCCTTGCGTCAACGCGGCATCCTTCAAGGCGTGCAATCCCCGTGTCACCATTGGTTTCAAAACGGGAGCCACTGAACGAAAGGCTGATTTTAGCGTATCTCCTAAACCATGTCCTCGTTGTCGAGCGACTCCTTGGTACACAGGATACATGACTGACAAGGGGTTAGAGTAATCGTTTTCGGAAATGGAGTTTCACTGTGACTTTCCCTTTGGTAAAGGGAATATTTTGTCCCAGATCTCCTTTTATAGTAATGTTGACAGTGTCGAAATACGACTTACTGACGGGCAAATAGTGAGGATGTACAAATTCGCGGTGAACGTGATAGGTGTTTCCACCTTCCTCGTCAGTGTTGTGTTCGTAGAAGAATCCACTTTGAAAGGAATGACACTCAGTAACGGTACAGAGGTGTGTCCCACCACGTTGTACTCCACCACATCGGAGTACACAAACATCAAATTCAGTCCTTGGTTCATTTCTACAGGGAATCGAAATATTTCGCAAAATCCAAGTTGCCTGTAATGGCTGATATTTCGTTTTTTCTCTTCATCAAGTTATGGTCTCCACCCAAAATATACAATTCAGGACAAAATATAATGGCCAATACTTTGTCCTCTGAAAATTTGATTAGTAATCGACGAGCTATTTTGTGGTACTCGAGAGTGACACTTTTTCTGCTTCTCTCCAAGGTTTTTGCAAACATGTTATTCAATCTGGTAGCAAGCGTGTTCACCAAATGTTGTCCACTAAAATAATAGGCTGGGGGAATGGTCAACAGATAGGTGAACCGTTTAGTTTTTGGGTCTTGTGTTTCGATAGAGTCACTTGCAGCGGTGCGTTCATCCAAGTTTTGTTGCACTTGCTCGTCATTACCTTCCACCGTAAAAGTGTTTTGATTTGGAAGGATATTTAGGATTTGCGTTGGGTGAATCATTTCAACCAAAGCCACTTCGCAATGAGCTTCGTGATCCAATTGGATGGCCTGAGGTAATTTGGCCGTGTAACAGTATAAGGTGTTTTTGGGAAACACCTCCATGAAACTGTCACTGCGTAACGTTAAGTAAAATTGGTTATTCATAATTCCAGAGTTCTAGTGTCCGAGGGGTCACTGGAAGTCAGAGGAGTGTCTAAAAGAGGAACGTTGTGATTGGAATGCTGACTGTTGGAAGGGTGACTGACGTTGGACGCAAGGCTCCCGTTGTTGTTTCCGTTAGAGGAATATTTCAGGGACGGATTGGGAAGAAGGTAACCGATGCAACTGCTGAGTAAAATGGTCCACATTTGTTTGTCTCCTTGTTGCAAACTCAAATTGGCAATGGCAGCACCGATGACAAATTACACCACAAAGATTTGACAGAAAAAGACTATTTGCGTTTTAGGCACACGTTCTCCACACCACACCCACAAGGGTTGCTTTTGTAGGTCTTGCAGAGAAGAACTGGGCGAAGGAGTGGTCACTGCAGTAGCTGAAGCTGTGTTGAAGGGCATGATGGTCACTTCTTTTTATAGTCGATGATTTGCGAGGCATCGATCCAAGAGTCAGAACTGGGAGGATATCCTTTCCAACGTACTTTGACTTCTTTGACACGTTTTTTTCCCCACTTTACGAGTTCTTCGATCAACAATGCTTTCGATCTCGTACACATCGTCTTCTTTTTTGGTCACACGTTGTAGCTCTGGCAAGTAAAGCGTTCCTTTTAACACTTCCCCATTCATGTCTTCCAATTTATAGACGGGAGGATGACGTCCACGCACTCGTTCAGTGACACGAAACAATTCGGTGGTCCAGTTGGGTAACTAACTTTTGTCGAAAGTGCGTTTGGTTTTGCCAATACGCACCCAATCTCCTACTGCCAATACTCCAGCTTTCTTGGGGACAGTCACAGAGACGTACCAAACAGGTGCTCGAAGACGGTCACTTCGTTGTCGGGAGTCACTTCATGGGGGGCACGTCCGATGCTTCGATGGTAAGATTGGTTGTACGCTTGGACGAAGTACGGTACGACGTCGATGTACTTGAGAGTGTGTTGATGTGTAAAATATTTCCACATGCGTTCTTTCAAGGTGCGTTGAAAACGTTCCACAATGCTGGCTTTGGTTTCGGGATTCTCGGTGGTGAAAAAATGAATGTGACGTTTCTTCAATTCTTTTTGGAAAGCTTGGTTCAGAAATTCGGTGCCTTTGTCGGTTTGCCATCGAAGAGGGTGACGACCCCTTTGTTTCAACACCAGTTGGAGGGCTCGCACTAACTCACTGCTCGATTTGGAAGGCAATGGCATGACCCAAGCAAATTTGGAAAAGACGTCGATGACACTAAACAAATATTTGCAGCCGCGATTGTAGGTGGCCAAATGAGAGACATCGGCTAAATCAGCTTGCCATTGATGATAGATGCCCTCCACTCTGGTGCGACTTCTGGAAACTTTTCGTCGAATGGGTTTGTGTAAGGTTACGTGGCTTGTTCTTGTAACCATCGTTGCACATGAGGTAAACGGATACTTTTCAATCGAGTTTTGGCAGCACGATACAATTTCTGAACTCCTCCGTAACCTGCGTGATCGGCTGGATCGTTGTAAATGCTGGCTAACACATTCTCCATGCTTTAATAAGTGATCCACTCTTCGCTGATGCTACTCTGAATGGGACGAGGGGGTGGTTTAGAAACGGCTTTAAGTGTCCGATGTGCCACGGTGTAGAAGATGATGGTAGTGGTGGTGGTGGTGGTAATGGGATGGCTTTGGTCTTATTTTCTTTTTTCACTTGTGGTTTCCCTTCTTTCTTTTTCACTTCTGTTGAAGGAGGAGTGGACATCATACTTTTAACCCAAGCTTTCAGTTCTTCTCGTTGAGGTGTATGGGGAAGGGGTCAACAAGGACGCTGCAATCTTACTAGGGATGGGAGCTGCTGACGGTGTTTGAAAGACTTCTCGTCTCTCTTTTTCCTCAGGCATACGTGGGGCTGCGTCTGTCTTGTCCGCTGGGGGTGGTGGTGGTGGTGGTGGTGATGGACTTTTCAACAAGGTCTTAAAATCTTTCAGAGTGGGTAGAGCTGTTTCGTCTAAAGCTTTCTGGTGAAAGAGTTGCAGTCGTTGCAACAATTGACCGTGCCGTTGAGATTTTTCCGTTTCTGACAAATCGCTGCGATCCATCAACGATTGCAGTTCGTGTTGTAACTGGGACATCTCGGTCAAATGAGGATTGGGAGGTAAATGCGGGGTCCGTTGTTCTTGCCAATGATGGTATTCCATCCATCGTTTCTAAGTGACTAAAGTCAGTTTTCGTCCTTCCATCAGATTTCAAGTGTCACGTCTGAGATCTTTTGACTCCAGAGGCCCTTTTATCTTCTTGGACCTTTTTATTTTCATCCTCCCAGGATTCCTCCCATCGTTCCCAATACTTCTTTCAGCAAGGGTCCTCCTATTGTTCCCATTACTCCTTTCAGCAGCATGGGCAAAAAGGGGAAAATTTCTCCACGTTGCATCAACATCTTTTTCTTTTGGCGAATGGGTATTTTCTTTTGGGCCATTTGCAGAAGAATGTGTCGATGTTTGACTAAGCATTCTTTTTGGCGTTTAGACAAAGATATTGTGCTTTTCAAGACATTCAGACAACATTCGCACACGGTATCGATGACGTCTTTGGAGGCAGTTTGAATGAGTTGTTTTCGCATGGGTGGAGGAGCTTTGGACGGGACGGACAACACGTCCAACTGTTTGGCTAAACGAGAAGGTAGTCCTTTCCTTTTCTTTCCTTGTTTAGCTAGAGACTGGTGTGCACTTCTTTTAGGGAACATTTTTGAGCGTTCAGCAGCACAGAAACACTGATCCCTATTGTTTGCCTCAAGTCTTTTTTTATACTGGAATGCGTCGCCACTGATTGTAGGCTCGTCGTATCATTTTCATGGCAGGCATCACACGTCGTGGAGGGGTTCGTAACGGACTCAATCGGGACAGTTCATGCTTGGACAAATCCAGTAAACTCTTTAACATGCCCGAAAGTTCTTGGACTTTGATTTTGGGGGCAGGTACTTTGTGAGCAGCGACCACTGCCGCTAAAGTGGAGGAGGGTGTCACCGCTGCTGGAGGAGTAGTTCTTGGAGACACGGGTTTCCAATGTTTCATCATATTAGGAAAGACACGAGTCAAATCGGGTTTGGCAGGCATCACCAGCAACGGAGAAGTGGAAGTAGCTGAGGCTACTGGAGACGCTGTCAACGTTGTTGCGGCAGGTCGTGGTTTGCGAATGTAAGGTTGCGTCCTGGCGGCAGTGTCTCTCTTGCGAGTAGAAGCTGTTTACTGTGGACTTTTCTTTTTCTTTTTCTGTGGCTGTGACCTAGTCTTGACACCGTTGCTCTTTTTCTTTTTCTTCTGGGTATGTCGGGGAGTGGCTTTTTTCTTGGGGAGAACTTTGGGAGCATTGGGATCCCATTTTAGGAGGGAGCGAATGATAACACCTCCTAGAGATCCGCTATCTCCAGGTTTCAAAATGATTTGCTTTTTGGTTTGAGTGTCGATGCGAGGATCGGCCAGTTGCGTCAAGGCTACTTTGTTTCTGTCAAAACAAAAACAACAAAAACGTTTGGTTTGATGTGGAATGTGAACGATACGTTGTAGTAATTGACGAGCTGTCACCGTAAACCATCGTAAGACTTCTTTGAGACTAGCTTCTAAGACACGAGCACGTATTTGTGGATTTTTTCCGCGACTGATACCGTACAAGGCACGAATCATTTTGACGGGAAGATGAGACTGAAGGGACGTCATGTTGACGATGTGTAGGACAGAGCCAAAGTGACCGAAGTTTTTATAGACTTTTTGTTTTTGGTTGTTGTTATTGTTGTGGTTAAGTCGACGACGGGGACAGGTACACGACAGGCCCTCCGTCTTGGCACCAGTGGTGAACCAGATGGGTACGAAATCGCAAATAATCGGGGGTGGTGGGTTTTAAATCCACGAGTAAATAGGCATGTGGAGTTTGAGTGGTATCGTCGTACGCATGAGTCAGCCAAGGCGTTCCTAACTGTTGGCTAACACTTGCACTTGCGATTTATCTCTAGGGCTTTTAGACAAGACCACGTAATGAGCATTGAGACTGATGGTGCGATGGGCTTTACTTTGTTGAAACAAAGTTTTGGTGATGGTAATGACACTGGTATTTCGATGATGCCCTTTGCGCGGAAACCACAGTTTAATTTCTTCTTCGTCTTCTCCTAACATGTCGTCGAAGATGACTAGATGGGTTTGATTAGAGTCAGACACGATCCCAGGAATGCCTTCTACAAACACGATGGAATCGCCTTGACTTTCTCGCAGAAGGCTGTACGCCGATTGCCACTCTTTGTAACACCACACGATTCGTTGAGGGGGATGATCGATCAAATGATGTTAATGTTCGATCAAAAGTTTGACAAATTCGGTTTTGCCTGAACCGCTCAATCCAGCAATGAGCATGTTAAAGGGATGCCGAAGATACAAGACCTCACAACTAGTACGATCTATGTTTTCGTCGATCACTTTGAACGTGGAGGAAGAGGGAGCAGAGACAGTAGAAGTAGCCATAGCAGTGCAAGGAAAATGTCAGTTTTGACACGAAGCCAGACAAGACAAGAGTTTTTATACTTTTTACAGAACATGTTTATTGCCATCTTTAAATGTGAACAACACGAAAGACAAAAATACATAAAAGCCAAATGGTTAAGTACATGAATAAAAGACACATCAAAAAGATCATAGTGTAATATAAACAAGTCTCTGTACAACATGTTTGTTGACGAAAAATGTGGTGTCCTAGGGACAGTGTGTAATGTTCTTGGAGTCTCTACACTCGTTGGTACAGTGATGCAGGAGTCCTCCCGGAACGGTCTTTCGGGGATGTCAATGACGGTCCTGTCTTGTGCTGAAGGGAGTGGTTCTTGTTCTTCTGGTACCGTCAGTAACACAGGCTTAAAAGTTAATTTTTTCACGGAACCTTTTAATATTTTAGGGTGACAAATCTTTTGCATAGTGTGCCACTTCTTTTGCCCAAGCCTCGAAACCCCAACTTTTCCAGTCACGTACATCTTTCCAGTGAGGGTGTAAGTCACAAGCTACACACACATCGTCGTACACATCTTCAGTACCTAAAAGTTGACGAATCTTTCTTTCCTGTAGAGGTCGAGAAGTATCAAGATGAAAGCGGAAACCTTTGAACAGAATGAGTCTCTCGTGTACATTTAAAGGGATCAATTTCATGCTTTATAGAGTGGTATGTACTGTTCGTAAAGAGTCCACAAAGAATTGTGTGGTAAACGAAATCCCAGAAAGCAGGTCACTAAGACACACACCACATGTCGACCCCAATTCAATGGACACAGTTCTCCTAATAGATGTTGGTAATCCTCTACCGTTTGAATAATGTCATTGATTTCCTTCCACGGAATCTGTAGTATCACGAATGATAAAGGTCATGGCATGGTAGGCCGTTTTTATACCTCTTTTTGTCGGAGGCAATAAGTCTACTTTCTGCGCAGAGATGGTCGTACTCCAGTGGCAAATCTAAATTGTTTAGTCACTAACTTGCACATCACACACCATTCAGAAGTTTCCTCTTGAACTAAGTTTACATTGTGTAAAAGATTTTGGTAACCCTCTAACACTTCCTCTGGAATTCGTTGCAGTATGTTTACCTTGTAGTAAAATGAATCAGTAACAAACCAATCCTTCTCACACAGGGGTAGTCGAACAATATCTGACCATTGGAACGCTTTCATCAGAATCAGTCCTTTTATAGCATTCAGGTACCAGTGGTTCAAACATCGGTGACGTAACGGATGCAATTGTTCTTTGTTTTTCACTTGTATTTTGACCAACTCGCGGTAAATGCGTTCTCTCAACTCCAAAGGAAAACCAAGAATGTTCTCTTGTAAAGTATCCATGACTATGTCAGTCAAACACTTCTCCTAGAGCGAAAGTAACGAATGTAGTGAGTAATTTCTGATCACTGCCATTCCAGGAAACGGTCAAGAATGTCAATAAAATCTTCAAATGTAAATGGTCTAAAGTGGAATAGTGTGAAGACCGCACATTTGATACAGAGAAATCTGACTTGTTTGTTGACTTTCGTCAATTTCCTCTTGTGAATTTCTCGACATAAAAGTTCCTCAGTCACCATTGAGATTTTGCTCTGGCAAGTCCCAGCCAAATGTCCTTGTAGATCTTCTCTTGCAATTCGTTTGGTAATGTTTGAAGATTATTTTTTCAATTGGTTCAAATAGTTGTCTAGGTGTTGTCTAACGTTTGACTCCTAGCCAAGCAGCTGGTTTCTTAAAAGACATGGTATGCCCACTTCAATGACGAGGTCCCACTACAGGTAGGTAGTGACAATCTGGAGACCATCGAGCATGTTCCAGGTAAGCGCAATCTTTCTTCTCCCACTCGTAAAGTGACACACCGCAACTGAAGCACTTGACTTTATCCCCTTTTCCCAAGTAGATAAATCCGGCTCTAGCTAATTCTTCGAGGGTAGGTCCTCCCAGATATTTTGGCCATTTTCCTCGGAAGGTTTGGATCCGACTTTCAAAGTCTCAGTATTCAGGCAAACGCACAGGGAACGAATATTCGTCTTTCACAGGTTCATTTCAATGATGGTACGGTGAAATATGCAGGAGTTTGCTCAGTTTGGGATGGCATCCGTAGGGTGGTAGCCGCATCGTTTCATAATGATGACATCCACCATGAAAACCAGTAAAGTGAAAAGACGTACGATGACGAGTGGCATCGCTTTCGCATCCATCAGGTTTGACACGCACCGCATCACTTTCTATGGTAGGTCTAGTCTCAGCAAAGTTCCCATGACGTGAAACTGAATCGCTGAGGTCACAGCGTACGGCATCCCTGCCATCGCAAGGCACAGTTGTCACTGCACGAATATATGCTCTTTCAGCTCTCTCTATCCCCGTGTATCACGTTTTAGTTGGAATTGAAATGGAAGGGAAGGTTTCCTTCACGTACGCACTTCAGGCATGCAAGTGAGATAAAATTTGTCAGTCTGTTCATCCATCATTGTTATGTCTTGATTTTTTCTAAACACTTTAGATACATTTTCACACACGCATACACTGACACCACAGAATGAGTGTGTTTGTTTCTTTCACTTAACAAAAGCTTATCCCTTAACAACATAAGGGTATGTGTTTTTGTGTTTGTGTGTTTGTCTGCCCTCGTACTTTTTGTGTGTTTGTGTGCGCTCGTACTTTTGTGTGTATGTGTGTGTTTTATCTTAACCAAAAGATCTTGTCCCTACACTATGTGGATAGTATATAATATGTTTTTTTCCTTCCCTTCTGTGTTGATAGTAGGTATTGTGGTGGGGTTTCTTCTCCCCTTCTGTCTGGATAGTAGATATTGAGGTGTTATTTTCCCTTCCCTTCTATGTGGATTGTAGAATGTGTGTTTGTGTGCGTTCGCAAACGTTCGTGTGGATAGTAGAGTGTGTGGTTGTTTTCTTCTCTTCCCTTCTGTGTGGATAGTACATATGGTA
>JAECUM010058411.1:0-18701 GCA_016617855.1 Megalonaias nervosa | reverse complement strand
CGTTATTTGTCCAAGTGTATTGTAAGTTTATTTCTCACAACAAAGTAAACTGTCGTTATTTGTCCAAGTGCATTGTAAGTTTATTTCTCACAACAAAGTAAACTGTCGTTATTTGTCCAAGTGCATTATTGTTTTACACACAACAGGGATTTCACATTCAACACATATGTTATTAATACAATTTAATGTTACATACGAGTAATACGAGACAGACAGACAAAAGAAGAGACATGTAAGTACCTATCCAAGAATAGACAGGGCCTTAGAGAGCGATCATGGGCCCTGGGGTAAGAAACACCCGGGCCTCTCCTATTTCTTGTTCAAGCAAAAGTTTTCTTTTATAAAATTAAAAAGTGTTGTTCTGCCCGGTCCCCGGGGATATATCCCCAGCTGACTACCCCCCCCCCTTGTCGGCCCTGAGTGTAGATCTACTTACCCAGGGGACAAATTGCCTGTGTTTCCACTAATTCTGAATGCCACAGGAAAGACACATGCCAGATGATCCACGAAATCATAGTTCAAGGTCTGTATCTGGGTTCGAGTCTCGGTTCGGTCAATGTGGGTATGTGAGAAAGCTTGCCAGTAGCTTCTCGTGGGTCGGTCGTTCTTTTCGGGGTTTTCCCGGGATCTTCCTCCACAATTTACACTGGCCGCCATGTATGGCCTATTTTGTGCTGAAAAATGGCGTTAAACCCTACAACAACAACAACAAGATTTGTTTCCTAATTCTGTAGCATAGAGAGTTCAAAACTTAGTCGCATACTTCTCCCCAGCACGAAGTAACGGATGTTTGTATTGCGCATCCCTCGACTCACTCCAACACAAAAGTACCGGATTTATTGGCGTACAGCACGCCTCCATCTGCTTGACGCATAAACACAGCTCTGCTGGCGCATTATGGATGGAACTATCATGTTCCTCGCAACCCCCAACCCCCCACCAAAAAAAAAAAAAAGAAATCTTAGCACAAAGTTACAAATTCAAGAGAGGATAGTATGCAGGGTAATGAAACGATAAGGCAGTGTATATATGATACAGTTACTAAAACATGTGTTTTCCGCTCGGCGAAGAGTATATACCTCAGTTATTACGGCTATCCCCCCTCCCCCCATTTAAAACTTCAGCCTGGAAAGAGCAGACATAGTTTACTCCGCATCGTGAAATGCAGTTATATACAAAATCAAATGTGCATGCTAGAAAGGCAACTGTAGAAGTATCATCATACAATTCAATTGCAAGCAGATGAAATGTTTCAATATAAACAACAAAGGCATATATCTATTAAAATCGAGTTGGCTAACAAACAACTATGAATCAGGAATAAATGCGTCATGAAAATAACGCAGCTGCAACATTCTTAAATAAAAAAAAATGTAAAGAATACATTGCATTTAGAAAAACATGATTGTTGCCTTCCATGGATACTACCCATTTGACCTTAGCGAACGGTTGGTTTAAACTAGATGCCGAAAGTCTTATTTACCGGTCCCTGGAAAATGAGCTTTATTTGTGAACTGAATAATTTCAGTGCTTGGACGGTTATTTTATGAGCAATTAATATATTAGTAAGTCAAGTGACGTTGATATACTTTACATACAGAGCTACTGCAGTTTTACGTGCTAGAAAGAGCGCGAGAACTGCTCACTTCTCCGTTGATTTCTACATACATATATCTGAAGTTGAATAGATCTACTTAATGTATGTGTTATATACATTGTGACAAATCTAATCTGTATAGAGCAGTTTTATACATTCTGAGAGAGAGATAGAGAGGGGATAGTATTTTGACTCATTTTTGCATACAAAAATATCTTCAAGCTTTGCATTATTTTGCCATACATCCCAATCCTTATATATATATATATATATATATATATATATATATATATATATATATATTACGTACGCTGTATCAGTGATAAAGCACGAGATGTATAAATGTTTCATTAAAAGGAAACGAGGCTTGCCGAGTTTCTGTTAATGAAAAATTCATACAACGAGTGGTATACCACTGATACAGCGTACATACTGTACATATATTTTATTTATATCACATACAAATACATATATTTGCCCTTCGAACGGAGTTTAAGATTGACTACAGGAAACTGTGTATTGATCGAGTGAATGAACTTCTCAAATCCCTTCCGAGTGTGTCTGCTACAAAATGTAGTTCTGTGCCTTTTGTTGCTATTTACAATCACCTCTGCATTTTGGTAAGTTGATTGTTTTCTTTTTTGAGTTTCTATTTTTATTCACATTGATAAAATCAATATAAGACACAGTTATCATTTAAACATGAAAGATGGTTTTAATGAAGAAAGCAGAGCACTACAAACACATGGCTAGCTACGCCATTCACATGAACGCTCAGTCATTCACATACCGGCACTTGGAAATTAGTGTGGAGAAACTAAGCAACATCACGAACTAAAAAAGGAGGTAATTAAAATATTTTAATATATTTACAGTTGATTTAAGTCATTATTCTGCTTTAATAGCAGTACTACCGACCATAAAACTCTCTCTCTCTCTCTCTCTCTCTCTCTCTCTCTCTCTCTCTCTGGTCAGTTAGACTTAATTTTTTATTATCATTCGTAAGTCCAGAGACATCGTTGGATGTCACAAGCGAAAATCCTCTACGTTCATCTTTTCATAGATTTTCGCCCATATCTTGCTACGATGATAATAATTGATAATAATCGATTTTTAGAACATTATAATAGGTTTAAGAAACAACAACAACAACAAAACATTAAATACATCACAGTATGCGTACCACTTTTAAACTGAGAAATTTACTGTATAATGTCGACAGGGTTTGCAGCTTTGTATCATTGATTATATAAGCACTGTAGATAAATCCCAAGGAAAGTGTATACATACCGTTACGACGAATCATATTCTTGTAGGTTACTTGGTGTAAGTTCAATTTCAAGGTTTTCATCCAGCCCAAATTCTTTTTTTTTCTCTCTCACTCCAGATTTCTGCGTATTTTGTCCGCTAGGCATGAGAGGGGAGGGGGAAGGGAAAACAGAAGGATTGCAATGAAATTGGCACCATATTAAATTCATTTAGGAAACGGGGATTAATAATTGCTATTTTCATACGTCACTAATGATTAAGGAGTGGACAGTACACAGTTACAAGGGCGCCGTTGCAAGAATGTTTATATATGCATATTATTGCGCCATGGGCGAATCACTGTTTGATATACCAATCATGGCTTTATACCAACACCTTAAAAGCCATATATATATATATATATATATATATATATATATATATATATATATATATATATATATATATATATATATATATATATATATATATTTCTTTTCTTTGATCCATTTATAATTTTTTCTCTATACATCCTTCCATATACCGATGTATCTTTCTGTTCTTCCTTTCTTCATTTATTCTCACCTTATTTCCTTTCTTTCCATTTGTTATGTTGTCATACATCGTTCTTTCTTCTAGTCAGAACAAAGTCAAAATTTAGAAACCCTAAGAAACCGAAATACTGAGAGACTTGACAAGTTGACAGATACAGAAAGTTTGTAATGGCTGTATATTCAGACAAATTAAGAATACAACCTAGGTAGCTATCTAGTACTTTATGTCTCACTTACAAAGCTTCAGACTGTGGCATGCAGACAGACAAACGGTTCAATAGGTTATTTTTGTCTGAGATAAATGACCATTCACTAATAAGAATATAAAACATCACTCGTTCCCGTTCTAACCTGATAAGTTGTCTGCTCGCGCGCTTACCTATCTATGTTACTACCGACCGAACGACCTACCAACCCACAAACTGACCCACTGTTAGTATAGAAGTCTAGAAACAGGTCACTGGTGGGGTTGTTTTTCCTTACAAATCGCCGGGTTGATAAATGTAAAACATATTACACTATCAGAACTGTTTTCTGCAAGTATAAGACCTAAGATTTTAGATGTAAATGAAATTAACAGCTTGTACTTAACACATCGTAACAGAATATTTGCAACACTATCACGTGTTCTACGTTCTTAACCCTACATTCTGAATTGCTAACATTCATATCACAGCTCACCCTTAGGCACGGAATCAAATTCTAATAAGGTTGTGCAGATTTTAATTCCAACCGAAATCGCATTCCATATTTAATATCTCAACTTCTAAAGGAGCAGCAAGAGTTCTGCTACCTGTAACACCTTAGAGCAACGTAAGGAAGTGGAGGCGTTACTCCAAGATCACTCAAGCGTCTTGACGAAAAGACCTGGAAAGATGGATTTGGAGGAGCTCAGTGTGAAGCTCCTGGACGAAAAGCTCTTAAAATTAGAACCGTATGCATTACCACATGCAAAATTGTAAACTGTCGCCAATGAAATCGAAGCTATGATCGACTTGGGAGTCATCGAGCCAGCTGAATCAGTGTATAGCTCTCCTGTGGTTCTGGTGTAGACACGGAACGGCACTCACCGATTTTGTGTTGATTATAGGAAATTAAACAGGATGGCAGAATTTCAGGTAGAAATGTTACCTGATCCAGAGTCCATATTTCTCGGGGTGATCAAAGCAAAACATTTTTCGAAATCGATATGTAAAAGGGGTGTTGGCAAATTCCAGACCAAAGTGAAGACAGAGCAGGACTTACCTTCGCAACTCGAAGTGGGACGTACGAATGGGTAGTCATGCCATTCAGGGTCCAGAATACGCCTAGTGCCTTCACCTGAATGATGAGAAATACAAGCGAACAATCAACAGAGACTGAGTTTTGAATTTCATGGATATTTATTATTAGCAACAGCTATTTAGGACGAGCATGTAATCTTGCTGAGGAAAGTTCTAAAGTGACTAAGACGGGGTTCACCGCTCGACCATCTAAGTGCCATGTAAGGTTTAGAAAACTCATTTAACTAGGTTATGCCCTAAGCGCAGAAACACTAACCCGAGATTGTTCTAAAGTTGACCAACTTAGGGACGCAGTATGACCAACCACTTAGACGGAAATTCGATCCTTCTTGGGACTGGCAGTGTATTACCGCAGGTATATTGGTAACTTTCGTGCTATTGCTAACCCATTTACCAGCATGACTAGAAATAAGGCTCCGACGAAAGTTACTTGGACAAACGCTTGTGAGCGTGCATTTCGAACATAAAGGAGAGGCAGTAGTGAGATTAGCAGCTGTGACCAAGGACTTTGTCTTGAGCACCGAGGCTTTTAACAGGGGTCTAGGGCAGAGTTATTGCAAGAATATGATGGGAATTTATTTCCGGTTGCATATGGTAATAAAAAGTTGTCGACTGCAGAACACAATTATTTAGCATCTGAGAAGGAACGCTTGCCAATAAGTTTTGGGATATCTAACCTCCAACGCTACTTATATGGACGACAGTTTATTTTGGAAACCGACCACCAACCACATGCATATTTAGTTCAAGCTAATTTGACCAAAAGACGCTTAATGAGATGGTCATTATTTCTTCAACAGTATCTTGTCCAGATTTGGTATAAGAAGGGTAGCGAGAATTTAGGGGCCGACTGTTTAAGTACAGTGGGTGAGTGTGTGGTGAAAAGTTCACCTGAAGACGTAGAAGGTGACTCAGGATACATCTCCAAATTCAAAATTTCCAATTTTCAAGAGCTGATGTATTTAACAGTTGATTTTTCAGATATCATTGTAACATATAGCAATTTTAAATTGATGTATGCGATCTTGAACCAGGTTAAATATATGGCATGCTTAAGAATGCTAGCTCTTTAGTGGCACTGGTTAGGACTTCATTGATTATCAATGTGGTTCCCTTTGATAACTATGTCAGACTAAACTGGACAGGGGTGAAAAATGGGTTTTGTTTATGGAAACGCCAAGGGCTGCAATGTTGCAGAAGCATTGTTTGTACTTGCTGATATACTCGTCAGAATTTGCAACATTGCATAGATAGATATATTAAGAAAAGAGAGAATGTAAAACTTTACCAACCTGGTGAGGCGTGTCATAATAATGGAGGTTACATATTGTCTGCAGCTCTTATTTAAATGTTGGGTCACTTGACGGGTTTCCCAGGCTAAGTCTCGTGTTTTAATAATGGCTTACTTAGCAGAACAGTCTAGTTCTTGCGCGAGGCAAAAAGGTCTTGACTCCTGGGGAGGACGAGATCCTACGTAAAGATTGCCCAAAAAGACGTGTAGTTGAGAGTCTTTGAGAGATAGGTAAAGAGGCATGTAAGGAGATGGTTTTGCTAAGAAGGATGTCACAACCCCTCGATAGTATTAGGAATAATACGGTAGAAATGTGGGCATTTAAATTTTGCATGGCTAAAGAGCCCCCAGTCAGCAATACCGACAACCTAAATACATGAAAACTCAAATAAAATATGCAACAATTTAATCAATATTAATAATAAATAAACTATTCAAACAATTTCCGGCTATAAATATTTCAATTACGCTCAACTCATAAATACATTAATTTGGCCTGCTAACAGATGCCTTCTTATTGCATCATACGAGAATTAATGGCCTAATGTAAAAGAGTCTCGTTTCAGTGAGTAGTCCCTTGTAGTCATCTTTATCAGTTCTCCTTTTCTCCCCTTTACTCCCCTCCTGCCCTCTCCTGTTCCGCTCCTTATACTATTTTCCTTCTCCTGCACCCTTCCTGTACTGCTTGTACTCCGCTAGTCCTTATTCTCCTACTTCATCTTTCCCTCCCTGAGAGTTTAGTGTCGTTTCTACGTGCACCCTCGGAGCTTCCCGTGAAAAATATAAGGGACGTATACCCGGTTCTCCCTATATTCCTCTCTTAATCTTCCACTCTCTCACCGAATTCTCATCAGACAAACGGCGAACACTCTACCAGGCCCTTTGCACACACCAACGTACCTCATGTGACCCGGGTGCGTATTTATCGTGAATGAATGAGTGAGTGAGTGAGCGATTGGTCACAATGCACGAAGCGCATGCTAACGTTGATCCAGTGCCACCTAAGAAAAGCCCTTAGTATTTTTCCTCTGGGACCCAGATGAACAACACCTTACTCATTCTGCTTTTGCGAAGGCCTATAGTGATGTCATAATACGAGAGAATTGTAACATTTGCAGATTTCGTGTCTTTGTGTCTAGTAAGGTTATCATTTATATGTTATCGAGCTGATATATTGAAATGCTGACGTACGGGTTGTATATCGTATTTGTCTCGTTTGTAGTATTGTATATTTAAGTATCTGTTCTGTTCTGTTTTAGTATTGTATATTAAGTATTCGTTCTGTTTTGTTTCGGCTTTTTATCCCGTATGTTTCCTGTTGGTAATAAACCCACGACCAGCGAGTGCTGTAGTTATTTCCTTTTGTACAATGCCGGGCTCACAGTGCCGAGGAAATCGGGGAAACGGATATCGAGATAACAACCGAGGGCGTGGCTATGGTACAGGAGCGCAGCAATTAAAAGAGTAACCGCCTCTGTAGATGGCCATACGGGGGCCGGTAACCATCCAAAAGGCCAGAATAGACTATTTCATCGTTTGGTTGGTTCTTCCAGTACTATTATTGTTTACGAAAACAATGTTCGGGTCACGGCCCTTATTGACAGTGGGTCCATGCTGACTACTGTATGCTGTATCTAACAGATTTTATTTGTCACTTAGTGATAAACCAGTGCTTCACTTTCTCGAATCACTGGGTCTCAAAGTCAACATAGCATATTGTTCTTTTCTCACTTACCTAGGATAAATTTAATGCCTTTTATATCTGCGATTTAGTTATTGAACCGTACCTGTCATGTAGTTATAGGAACAAATGTCATTGATCTATGTAGGGATTACATGCTTGATAATCCTCCAACAGATTGAATTCCAGATGTGTCGAGAACCGCAATTGATAGTATTGAGTGTACGTCATTTTCAGTCAGATCTACCAATGCACGTGCTGTCAACGTTGCTCCGTATGAAACCATTACTATCAACGGCATTGTACGCAATGTTGATTCTCATATAACAGAAGCAGTTACAGAGAACTTGGGAAACTCTGAACATTTTACAGTTTGTCCAAGAGTAATCAGGGTTAATCAACGGGGCTCACATTCCAAGATCTGAAGGTAACGATCCATACTGAAAATCTGACCCCAGAGCAACTGGATAGACTTAGACAAGTATTGGGCAAATGGGACTGAATATTTTTGGAGGGGCCACAGACCTGGAAAAGACTGATCACTTCAAACATAAGACAGTGCTTGACGATGATAAACCTCTTTAACAGCCACACAGGAGAATACCCACGTGGATATATGATGAAGTGCGTTAGCATATTAAGGAGATATTAGATGCTGGTGCAATCAGGGAATCTGATGGTCCTTACTCCTCCAATATTGTGGTGGTCCGGAAACGTGATAACAGTCTACGTTTCTGCATCAACTACAGGACACTCAATGCAAAGACCCGGAACGATGCTTTCATGCTTCCGCGGTTTGATGATACCGTCGATATTTTGCAAGGGGTCAATTCTTCTCCAAGCTGGACCTAAGATCAGGCTATTGGCAAGTCGAGATGGAGGGACACAAGCAATGCACATCCTTCTCGGTGGGTCCACTCGTCTTTGATGAGGCGAACCGCATGAGTTTTGGTTTGTGCAACGCTGAAGCTACTTTTCAACATCTTATGGAGATATGCATGGGAAATATGCACCTCAAGGAGTGCCTCATATTCATAGACGATACTCTAATTTTCTCAAAGACGTTCGATGAGCACATGGAGCGTTTAGAGGCAATGCTAGCACGCTTACATCAGCATGGTCTTAAGCTGAAACCCTGTAAGTGTGAGTTGCTCATTTCCTCAGTTGTGTATCTGGACCACCTTATATCTGAGGAGGGTATAAAGACTGACTCATAGAAGACATCTGCTATTAAGACTTGGTGAAAAACTAAAAACATTAAAGAGCTAAGTCAGTTTTTAGGGTTTGCGGGATTCTATCGCCGCTTTCTCGAGAACCTCTTGCAGATACCACAACCACTGAATGCTCTGTTAGAGGGTCATTGCACGACCAAAGTCCAAAATGAAACAAGCAGATCCTTGGACTTGGGGCGCTGCTCAAGGAAACACCTTCACAACTCTTATAGACAAATTTCCCTCAACAGCAGGGAGGGTGAACAGACCAAATTTATTTCCGAAAATAAACCTTCCTACGAAAATGAAAAATACAAGCGTCACGCTAAACCAAGACTTCTAACCGGGTTGCACTAAACCGAGCCCTCTACAGGGTTATTGATGCTTGCGTGTCAAATTTATTTACCGACCGGGGACATTCACTGTTGGTCGTCGGCGCGGTTAGGTGCCGTAATTAAATCATTATTATATCAATAATAATGCTAAACATGGAATCTCGTACAACGAAACTAGCTCGACAGCGACTAGAGGCAATTAAGAAATATCTCCCCGTCCGTGATTCTGTCAAGCAACAACTACAAGCGCGTCAGGAGTCTCGGGTGGAATTTACAGAAGGTGCAAAACAGATATTTAAATCAATTGTCGAACCAAGAAAGAAAAATGTTACAGCAACTGAGGAAACTCAAAAACCTCTTGAGAAATTGCCTGTTGATGTTGTTGGCCGTCTTCGAGCAACTAGACCACCACCACCCCGGCAACCTCCTCAACCACAACCTGAAGATCAACCATCACATCCGCCAAAAGTTAGAACTAACATTACAGATAAATTTACGCCGGAAGGTATTGCTGTCATCAAAACCCCAGGCCAATTAATTGACATTGCCGCGTTTGGATATAGTGATAGAGATATGGTAATACCCGAATATGTTAAAACTCTAAAATCTGCCGATTGGGTTAAGGATGTCTATCGCATTGCTACTGATACTTCGCAGATCAGATCTGAGGGAGATGTTAATCAGTTTAACATTTTTAACCAAACAGTAGATGAGTATATTGAACAAGCAAAACAAAAAAGGAAACGAAAAGAAGAAGAAATGAAGTTGCAACTTGAAAAAAGCTAGACAAGAAAGGAAATCAACCTTAACAACAAGTAAGGAAAAAGCAGACGAAACAACTGGAAGTGGTCTGTCTAGCGCTAGCAATTGGGTCGCTCCTAGTACACGTACCAGGGGAAATGGCCTTATTACTCCATGTCCCAGTAAGGTCATTGCCGATGTTGATAGACTCGAAATTCTTGTTCGTGGAAGACGAACCTGTAATAATTCCCCAGAAATCATTAATGAAGCAGCTGCAACTTGTCAGAGATTATTTACAGGCAGTATCATGGATATTAATGTTTATCAGTCCCTTATTGATGAAATCGTTGATGATACCGCAGTGATTGAGGGTATGCAATTAAATCAGTGACAAGAAAATAAAATGATCATACATAATGCTCAACGTGGACCTGTAATGTCAGAGTGATAAATTCGCGATTACCAACATATAAAGCGATTACGGAGATGGACTCGGCGATGTTGTTCAGAGTCTGTTCAAAAGGAAAGCTCCAAAAGCAATACCGATTGCAAAGCAACTGGGAATGAAAACTATTGACGTTGTTCGTGATAAAGTTATTGGTACTGCTGGTGATGTTGCTAGTAAAGCATTCTCATCAATCAGGGATAGACTAGCACGATTAATACGACGAAAATCTCAGCCAGTAAAATTGCAGAGCACCGAAGTTTTGCCTGCAAATGTTAGTAAAATAAATCAAGCTGCAAGTGAACGGTTGAAGGAATTAGCCAGTGAAGAAGCTAGGAATATAACTGCTAATTTGGTAGCGGGTAGTGGTTTATCTCGTCGTCGCGGACGTGAAACGTCGACGGTGCTTCATTTTAGACAGCAGCAAATATAAATAATGTTCAGATGTGTGTCTGATCCAGCATTTGACATGGACACACCAGTACTCAAGCAGGAGTCTGTGCGTGATTATCAGTATTATTCTTATGAAGCACGAGAAACAAATCAACCTCGACGAATCGAACTACAAGTCCAGGATACATCAAGATATTTCCTACCCGCCGAGGCATTCGTTGAAGTTCAGGGTGGACTTGTTAAAGCCGATGGTAATCCTTATGGTGTTTCCCAGGGTGGATTTGTTAATAAGGGAATTATGGCATTATTCAGCAGTGAACGATATATTATTGATGGTAAAGAAATCGAAGCATGCCTCGATGATGTTGATGTTGCAACGACAATATTGGGGCTATCCCGATACAGCGATGATTATGCGAAGTCCGCTGGTCCGTCGATGATGTTTGCAAAAGAGACTGTTGATTGCGCTGAGAGCCGACCTTATACTGTTCGACGCCCCCCAAAAAGTTACTGCTGCGGCTGACGACGCCGATGTTGAGAGTTTATTCGTAAATGCGAATTTTAATCTTCGATTCGCAGCACATATCTTTGGTTTCTGCAGAAATGTTAGAAACGTTGTCTTGGGGCCAAACACACAGTTGCTCAATTTCGAAAAGCCACGGACGACAATGCTGTCTAGCACACTGAAGGAGTTGATCCATCTGCAACCGTGGCAATTCATGGAAATGTGACAATAACACAGCTTACTTTGTGGATGTCAACAATGTCACCATCACTCACTGAAGAACAACGGTTGCTCTCTTTTATGGACAGCGGCGGCAAATCAAAGCTATCATCGTTGACGATGACTGCAGACTCTATCACGAGCACAACTGTTGGCGCATTTGCATGGCAGATCGCCTCACAACAGGAAGCTTCAGCACCACGACATATATTTATAGCTTTTCAAGATATCCGACGACAGAATTCTCAAATACGAAATCATATGGTATTTGAGCAACTTGGGGTTAGTGAAGTTTCTTTGAGGATAAATGGACATCAAGAACCGTCTGAAGAAGTGGTGCTGAATTTTGAAAATAATCAAGTTGCACGTGCTTATCATCGTTTGATGACATTCATGGGGCATGATCAGAATGTGTATGGAAGCCAACACGGCTTGAATTTTCTTGAAGATATACAACGTAGCTGTGTCGAATACGAATACGGCCGATTGTGGAATACTAAATACGATTATAAGGAAGTTATCTCCGTTGATATGGTTGCATGTTATCTTGGAAGTTTTCTTGGAATGGGAGAGTGTTCTAAATATTTCAAAAGATTTGGACATCCAACACATGAAATGACTCGAGTTGCGATAAACAGACCCTTGCCAGATTTTGACTTAACTGAATTTGCCTGTATTGAGTCATTCGAGTTTACATCGGAAAACCTTCATTCGGTTGTCGCAGTTTAGTTTGATCGTCATTTTAACAAACGTGGTTGGACTCCAATAGTTTTATTACGATATATGCTTGATGCAAAAATATTAATTTCGTTTACCGTGAGTGAAGCAGTAACATCGTATCATCCACAAAAGCAAGTCTGGCTACCAAAACCCGCCATCGATGACGGGGGTGACGAGGGCGACGAAAATATCAGTTACAATATAATAGAATATGAAATTAAACTTGCAAAAGATCTTGGCAGAAAAATAACTTGGAAATTTACACAAGGAGAGTTATATGATCATAAACGGCATTGCACCAGATTAATTATCGACGATACTGAGCTCGATTTCATAATTGCTGATACAACAGAGAAAAATATATTTGTAGATAGAAACAAAGTTAACCTATCAGATGGAACCAAACTAGGTACAATTGTAACCACATTGATGGTGACTCACCGCAGTTTACTCATTTAAGATCTTCGATGTTAGCGATGTTTCAATAAACTTATTATCGATGATACACAGATTTCCTGATACCGCGGTTAGAGTTGCCACAGATTAATTTTATATCAATAAAAAATACGCAGAATTATTAAATGAATTACGGATTGACGTTGATGCACCATGGGGCTAATGGAGAATGAAAAGAGAAAAGATACTTAGTTATTCTATATCTGCTGATCATAGATCTGAGCAGATATATGATAAAAATAGTCAAATGTCACAACCATCATCAGCACCATCGGATAGTGGTCCTGTGGCCAGACATAAAACCGTTTATCTCAACGGACCTGGCGCTTCTGGTAAAACAACACGCGCGATTGAATTATTTCGGAATCTTGACATGATTGTACTAACTCCGACTCACCGGCTTGCCAGAGAGATGAAAGAAAGAGGAGTTAAGTCTCATACTTATCACATCTTCTTTCGATGGAAGGGAGATGGGTGGACGCCTGAACGAATGGGTGAGAAATATATTTCTAAGATCATTATCTGGGATGAGATATGCACGGTATCCGTTGACGTATTAAAAATGTTTCTTCATTGGTTATTGACTAGGAATACTGCTGTTTTCATGTGTGGTGATCATGGTCAACCACCACCTTTTGTCGGTGAATCGCCACATAACTGATTAAAAGAATTCGTAGATTAATATAAGGAAATACTTGATGATCATAGAGCTATTGATGAAGCACTGAGAGTTCAAAAAGTTAATCAGACTGCAGCCAGATAAGATTCAGTGTGAGATAATGCGTATGGTAATTATAGAAACTACAAACGACGATTTTTCTAATTTGTGGAGGCCTGCTGATTTGATAGTTGCAAGCCGGAAGATAGTTCGTGATTCATTTCAGCAACAATTATTTATGTTACATAAAGAAAAATTTTCAGATCACCTGTGTCATTGTGTTATCGCCCAGAAGATGCACGTAAAAAATATTGATGTTGAAATTCCTGGACCCCTGACAGAGTCGGGGACAGAGTCAAGGAAGAAACAAAAACTCGTTCTTAATATTATTGTTTTGGTTCCTGTGGATGTTGTTGAGAGCGCGTTAACGATGGATAAATCTCCATGGACTCTAGGATATGCTATAACTATTCATTCATCACAGGGATTAACTATTTCAGATACTAATATTTGGATTGTCGATGATCATATCGAATGGTCAAATTTAGTTATCTAACAGTATCTCGAGTCAGAAGAATGTCTCAGCTACGGAGGGTTATCATAGACTGCGCAGTGAATAATAATCAAACTCAAGAAATCAATGCATCGTTGTTAAACAATGTAGTAAGGAAAAATTAGCTGGTTATCAGCGGTGTTACAAAAAAAAAAATGCGACTTTGATCTTAATATTGAATTTATCATGACGCTAAAACAACAAGAAAATAATCACTGTGCTTGCTGTAACAAAGTAATGTTGTGGCAGTATTCTCCTAATGACCCACGCCAATTTACCGTGGACAGAATTAACAGTAGTCTCGGCCACACACGCGAAAATGTGATGGTGATCTGTCTTGAGTGTAATCGACGTCGAGGAGCCAGTGCCATATTGCTAACGAATTATCCTTCTCAAAAGTGAAGGCGGTGGTAATTGTGTATCTTCTGGAATTGCTTGTAATTGTTCACGTACAAATCCACGCTGACGAGCAGTTGAATCTAGTTTGTAGATTGCAGGTCTACCAGTGGATCTTCCAACGCTGGAAATTTTATGTGTGGTTACACTCCAGACTGGGTCAGTCGCTCTATTTTTACCTCTTCCCTCAAGCTCCCCCCGGCTCATATAAATATCTGACAGTCACATTACCTAGTACTGGTTGTTTTGAGAAAGAGTCATGTAGTTGTACTGGTATGTGTTTCTTCGAGATTGCATTGATGGGGATCATAGAAATTCCACGAGTAATTACATTATTTAACGCAGCTATCACACTTGGCAGTCTTGCAACCCATTCATGAGAACTCTTGTCCGCCTAAACTTTGTTCAAGTATATTTCCTGTGCATACTGATATCCAAACAATCGCTCAGCAAGTGTTCGATTAAATCGCTAAACGATTGCCTGATCGCGATTAATTGCGATGTGCCCTTGTCTGCTTTTGACGTTATGTTGTTTCATCAGAGATGTTACTGCACCAAGAAATGTTTTGCCAGGATCAACCTGTAGCAACTCTGGCCATCGCAAGGTCCCTCGTCGATAAATTCGTTCAAACGCAGATGCAGCTTCAGTTGCTGTCTTTATTGATAGTGGTTCTGCTTCTTTATATCTACTTGCAACATCAACGACAGTCAACGCGTATTTGTATGTACGCGATTGACGTCTACCAGTTTTAATAGTATCATGTGGTAAAAGCAAAATATCTGCCTGATGAACCTCATTGGGAGTGCCGACATCAAAATGTGCTACTGAATTTTTTTAGGTGGTGGTAGATAAATTTGCCATATTGCCTGTCGTGCTAACCAATCTGCAGCAACAGAACGCGTGACACCTGCTGCATCAGCAAGTTTGCTAATTGCTGCTCTACCCCTCCAATATCCTCTTGGGCTATAATAAATTGAGTCCATTATAATAGTTATCTATGATTAATTACCGGCCCCTAGTACTAGTTTACCTTTCATCGCAGATCTTATCAAAAAATTAGCAATCGATTCTCTGAGAGATTTAATTTTTATAGACTTTAGAGTGTGAATCAACTTCACGTCCGCAATATGTCGTTGTTGTAAATCTGGATTTTTATACGCGACATTATGAACGTGGCATGCTTGATCAGTGTCATTTATTGGATACTCTCCAGGTCGTGGTTGATCTTTCTCGTCAAGTCGGATATCAAGTCGGGTTCCAGAACTACGATAATTATATCCAGGAAGTTGCTTCTCGCCAGGATACTTAGCCCATGGAGCCCCTGGTAATTTTCCCAGGTAAGCAGCGATATCTCCGCCTGTTGCATGAGAGATAAACTTGTATTTTTTGTACCACATTTCACACATTTGCCTGTAAGTACACTGTTTTTATTCCTCGTCATTATTGTTTTTAATCTACTGGGGGGGGGGTGCTTTGCATCGAACAAAATATAAATCCATTTGCTCATTATATATCTATAACATGAATGTCATCGATTTCTCAGCGACACAAAAGCAAGAACCAGTCAAGCATCATCCAGCACTAGCAAATTCTATCAGAGCAATTATCGATGGTCCATCTAGGTCTGGTAAGTCGCAATTGTTGCTTAACCTGATAATGAGATAGCTGAAGTGGGATAAGTTGTATTTAGTGGCACCATCTGTAGATGATCAGCGATGCTACAACGTGCTTGAAGATTTTAATGAAACTGCAAAGCTGTTGGACGAGGACGGCAATGATATTACTGTTTTTATCACCGACATCAACGATGCGCAGTTGGTGGATGATCTCAACGGGGGTATCAACAGTCTCGTAGTATACGATGATGTGATGCTAGACAAACAATCAAATCCAGCTCAGATATTTTCCCGAGGCAGATACAAAAACACCGAAATTAGATATGTTACTCAGCGATATGAGCAAATACCTAAAGTGATTCTGAGTGTCTTTAATTGTGTTGATATCCGCACACTATGAAACATCCACCAGACTTAGTGTTTAGGGGATATGGATATGATTAAGTTTAAAAACGTCTTCTCAAAAGCGCAAGCGATTCCTCATGGATTTATCACGATACATTTATATGATCCTCGGTCGCGATATCCCATAGGTCTCGATAAAATATTTGGTTGAGAGGCCTGCCACCTAACCGCGCAGACGACCAAGAGTGAATGTCCCGGGTCGGTAAATAAACTTGACACGCAAGTATCAGTAACCCTGTAGAGGGCTCGGTTTAGTGCAACCCGGTTAGAAGTCTCGGTTTAGCGTTATTGACGCTTGTATTTTTCATTTTCGTAGGAAGGTTTATTTTTGCAAATAAATTTGGTCTGTTCAACCTTCGTGCTGCTCCCTCCACCCCGATCTTAGTATTTGCCAACTATGGTAAACCATTTATCGTGCATAAGGATGCTAGTAGCCCTGGTTTAGGTGCAGTACTATACCAAGAGCAAGATAGTGTAACAAGGGTCATTGCCTATGCGAGTGGAGGACTGAGACCAAGTGAACGCGTTACCCAGCCCATAAGCTCGAGATTTTGCCGTTGAAATGGGCTGTGACGGATAAAGTTCATGACTGTCTCTTAGGTTTCCCCTTTGAGGTGGTCACAGACAGGAAACCGTTGACATGCGTCCTTTCAACGACAAAGCTTGACGCAATGGGGCATAGATGGGTTGCTGATCTAGCAAACTACGATTTCTCCATCAGGTATAGAGCTGGCAGAAATTATGTTGACGCTGACACTCTCTCGCGTTTACCACAAATGTTCCGAGGACGTGGTAGAAGCCATTTGCCATGCAGCCACTGTCTCCATACCCTTCACTGAGAGTGTTTCGGATGATTCGACGCATCATTCGGCCGATGAGGTATTCTCATCAGAATATTGTAATAACTTTGAGTGGGACTGGGAACCGTTAACCGACAGAACACTAGCAAAAGTTATTGAAATCAATAGTAAGGGTTTTCGGCCCAGGGAGGAGGATCTCCCGAGAGCAAATGTGTCTGTGCAGGAATTTCTCCGTGAGTGGAACCGCGTTGTAGTTGAAAACTGCCTTCTCTACAGAACCACTTCTCTTCATGGTCAATCAATCAGACAGCTTGTGATCCCAGAGTCGTACCGAAGCCTAGCCTTGAAAGGTATCCATGACGATATGAGTCATTTGGGGCAAAGAAATGACACTCTGGTTAATCAGGCAAAGGTTTTATTGGCCTGGTCTGGAGAAGGACGTGAATCAAAAGGTGGAGTCTTGCGAACGTTGTATACGGAAAAAGACGCCTGTTGGGACAATGGCTGAATTGAACCCAATTCACTCTAGTCGCCCTATGGAGCTCGTCTGCATAGACTTTTTGCCACTAGAAAGAGAGAATCGTGATTTATGTATAATTTGTTCGTTGGACGAACAGAGTGCAAAACATTTACTCTAAAGCACACAGTACCTTCTGTCGGATTATGTAAACTTAGTCAAGGACTTGAACATTTAAATATTTCTGTTGGCTTAAGTGAAACTATTTAAACATCCAGACAGAGATATTCTGTATGGCGGCATTTCCGTCCCCCTCGGCTCCCTTCCAATCTGGAGACATATGCCGTCTGCCGTGAGGGGTTGAATTTATTTGGTAATTTTTGTGAGTCTAGATTTGAAATATTTGAGCATATAAATGTCAGTATATTTATATACTTTTGACCACTGGTGCTTATGGTATGTATTTGTTTGATGAGTTCTCTTTTTGCTAAATTGTTCCAAATTTCAGCTACTGAGAGCTTACCTTTGTCCTGTATTACCGTCATATCTATGGCCTGAGCACCTGATCTTCGAACGGCTATCTTTCTTCATTGATTTCCATGTTGGTTTCGAAATAAATTTCCAGCACTGGCATTGTAAAGAATTATATTTCTCGTACGATTAAATTTCTGCTTTACAGGTTTTATTTCTCATCTTTTCAGGCTATTCTCCTAGTTGTAGTTTAATATTAAAAAGATTCAGCATTGTGCGCTTTGGTTATCTTAAGCGAACCTCGCTTAGCCATTTTCATGAGCTGTGTTAGTGAAACAATCACTTTCAAAACATAGTGGCAAGCCCCGTAAGACTCCAGACCTTTCGGCTGTTATTTATAGAGAGACTAATGTAATCTATGTTGGGGTTTGGACAGAGACAAGGAAATCCCAGTAGCGGGGTTACGTTCTATATCTCCCCACGAGGCATAGCCTCGTTCGAGACAAAGAACTTAACTCCGCGACTTATTTTCTTGTCTTGGTGCAAACGGAGTTTATTTTCCTCACTCACTTTTTTTCCAACTAAATTAAAATAATCCTGCACCATTGCAATTTAGTTAGCAGATTCAAAACTCAGTATTCACCAGATATATATATATATATATA
>JAECUM010058410.1:0-29613 GCA_016617855.1 Megalonaias nervosa | reverse complement strand
TACCATAAATCTTTACATTTTTACAGTAGATCAATTTTTGGCATATTTTTAAGTCTCTTGAAAGAAAAAAAGCTGCATGAGTATGTCTGGTCAATAAAATTACCATCACAAATAAATCTCATCTGTTCTTTAATAGACATTATACCAGTTCGTTATGTTTCTGTCAGCTTTAATATGCACTTTTATACACAGACTGATTTTACATTAGCCATTTTGCCACTGCATCTTTTTAACTGTTATAATTTAATGATGAATCATATTAAATTAAATTCATCAGATCATACATTACATAAAAATCACTAAAACTGCCACTGTCTCTTTGTAATTCAGACTTGTAAATGAGAACTTTGTAGCTGCATAGAAATAAGAAAACAGCAAAAACTCAAAAGTAAATTTTGATTTTAATTCTCAAGAATTGGAAATAAAGAAATTAATAACAGCAAATTAGGCAAAATCAGCAAATCTGAGAAAAGTTATCCTCATTTACAGTATGAAACGACAAACCAGTAATGACAAACCAATAATGAACCAGTATGTGATTTTCAGAAAGAGCTTCCAGTACCCTAACATAAGGATATTATTGTCATTATTGGTGTGATGTGATTATGATTTTTAACGTAGCTTTAACAATTTTTCAGTCATATCGCTACGATGTCTGCAGTGTGCCAGTTTATAGTGATGTCTAGCACTGGGGCATCATGCCGCAGACATGTAGCATGATGTCCCACCCAGTCACATTATCCTGACACCAGGCCGACCAGTCCTAACACTAACCTCTTAATGCTGAGGGCCAAGCGAGGCAGCTGTTAGTACCATTTTTGTAAGTCTTTGGTATGACTCGACCGGGGATCGAACCCACGACCTCCCGCATCCGAGGCGGACGCTCTAACCACTAGGCCACCGGAGCGGTCATTATTGGTATCAGAAAGATTTTGAAAGTATTATGGAACTTTATTTAAGGTATTTGTGAAGCATGTTTTCAATATTTAGCTTAAAAATCTGCAAAACCTGCTTGAAAGATGTTAATATTTTTATTGTTCAGAGAAAATTATAGACATTAATTTAATTATGAATACTGGTATAATTTAATTCCAAATTCAAAGATTATTGGGTAAAATAGATTTAAAGAGAAATTGAACTTGTCATTTTCAGTGTCACATTTCACTGTGCTTTGTATACATGTGGTACATATCTGTGTGGTATATTTCTATGTGGTACAATGTACATATCTAGAACAAGTTTTATATACAATTATTGACTTTAATGCAGTAGAATCTCACAAAACTGAAATCTCAGTAATCCAAAATCCTCTTGAAACTTAAAAGGTTTACTGGTCTTGAGTTTCTTTTTACTTTTTTATATTAAATAACATGAATTCAGTATCTGGAAACCCTATCACTCTGAAAGCCAAAATTGCTGGTACCAAGTGTCATTTTTTAACATGTAAATGAACTTCATACAACCAAAACTTCCTCAGAGAATGTGGCCATATATATTAAGATCAGTTAAAGAAAACAATGAAACCATACATGTACAAAAATAATTTAAACACACATGGGCAGTATGAATTTTAATGAAAACATATGCATTTGTGTCATAACAATTAAAGTTGGAATACCTCACAATTATAAGGTGATACATAATCATATCTCATTCTTGGGTAGAATAATCACTGTAAACAAAAGCTCTTCAAAACCAAAATGTTATGTCAGTCATCAACTTGTTTGGTTTTGTATAGATTTCATGGTGTCAAATAATAATTTTGTTCCCTTTCATGTATTATAATCATGTAAAGCCTGTTTTAGCAGATAGCTCAATTTATCATGTATGTCAGTTTTTAGATACAGTGGTCTCAGTAACCTGTTTTCTGTGTAGCATCAAAATCCCCAGCGTACTTGTTGACATAACTATTTCTTTAAAATCAAAATTACTTCTTTTGAAAAAACATGCACTGAATACATGAAAATTTTTCAGTGCACAGTGGAGATTTCATAACAATGAGACAAAAATGTTAAAAGCTATACAGATTTGAAATTATATATAGTATATTACTAAACTGCCTAGCTACTTGGTTAGACAAATTGTCAAACTGCTTGGTTACCTGCTTGGTTGGACAAAGTTGTGTCTGACTATCAAACTGCTTGGTTTTCTACTTGGTTAGACAAAGTTGTGTCTGACTATCAAACTGCTTGGTTGCCTACTTGGTTAGACAAAGTTGTGTCTGACTATCAAACTGCTTGGTTACCTGCTTGGTTAGACAAAGTTGTATCTGTCAAACTGCTTGGTTACCTGCATGGTTTGACAAAGTTGTATCTGACTATCAAACTGCTTGGTTGCCTACTTTGTTAAACAAGTTGTGTCTGACTATCAAACTGCTTTGTTACCTGCTTGGTTAGACAAAGTTGTGTCTATCAAGCTGCTTGGTTGCCTACTTGGTTAGACAAAGTTGTGTCTGACTATCAAACTGCTTGGTTGCCTACTTGATTAGACAAAGTTGTGTCTGACTATCAAACTGCTTGGTTTTCTACTTGGTTAGACAAAGTTGTGTCTGACTATCAAACTGCTTGGTTGCCTACTTGATTAGACAAAGTTGTGTCTGACTATCAAACTGCTTGGTTTTCTACTTGGTTAGACAAAGTTGTGTCTATCAAACTGCTTGGTTGCCTACTTGGTTAGACAAAGTTGTATCTAGCAAACTGCTTGGTTACCTGCATGGTTAGACAAAGTTGTTTCTATCAAACTGCTTGGTTTTCTACTTGGTTAGACAAAGTTGTGTCTGACTGTCAAACTGCTTGGTTACCTGCTTGGTTAGACAAAGCTGTGTCTATCAAATTGCTTGGTTTTCTACTTGGTTAGACAAAGTTGCATCTGACTATCAAACTGTTTGGTTGCCTACTTGGTTAGACCAGTTGTGTCTAGCAAACTGCTTGGTTACCTGCTTGGTTAGATAAAGTTTTGACTGACTATGAATCTATACTTGTTAAAATGCAGTCAGGTAAACATTTAATCTAGCTGGGTGATCAGGTTGGTCAGTTAAATTCTTTTTAAACCTTTGTCATGCAATATTGGCTGATATATGCCAAACCAGCAAAGATGGCGTTTTGACCATATGGAATTGGACCATTAAGAAAACTATTAAGATAAAGGAGTCATTTTGTCAACCTGGAAAAAATGATGATACACATATAGGAATGATAGTAAGAATGTGATGCTTTCAGATCCAGTGTTTAGTATCTCCTTCCAGTTAACAAGACGAAACCTCATGCTACGCCTTATCATAGTTCATCTTTTTAAGAAATAAATTTTGTCTTGCTTACCACATTTAAACAAGAGAAAGTTCTATTTTTCATCATTACATTATTCAGATATGACTAAATAACTGATTTATTTACATTTTCATATACATGCATAAAAATGTATCTATGTATCCATATACGATTACTTTTTTTAAAATGTCTTCATCATAGATTTTGCCTTTGATGCTACTAAGGGTATCACTACACTAATCCAGTTCATTATATATTTACTTCATCTTTCTACATTGTAATGAAATTCAGTGAATTAGTTTTTAGGTTCAGATGTATCAAGACTCAAACTTATGTTCAACACTTACATGTGCAAAACATATCAAAATTAGCATAGATTATATTGCACTTACAGTATTGCCTGTCTTTAATGACCACCCTCTTTGCCCCCAAAAGTCATCTCTCAAGGCAGCTCTTTCATTTCAGGTGAAAACATTATATAATTGATTACTAGTAATCAGTGCACTGAGAATGTGGTCTCAAGATAGATGGTCTTTCAGGCAGTGGTCATACAAGACAGGTGTTCTTTTAGACAGTGGTCATACAAGACAGGTGGTCTTTTAGACAGTGGTCATACAAGACAGGTGGACTTTCAGGCAGTGGTCATGTAAGACAGGTGATCTTTGAGACAGTGGTCATGCAAGGCAGTTGGTCTTTCAGGCAGTAGTCATACAAGACAGGTGATCTTTCAGACAGTGATCATGCAAGGCAGTTGGTCTTTCAGGCAGTAGTCATACAAGACAGGTGGTCTTTCAGACAGTGGTCATACAAGAGAGGTGATCATTCAGACAGTGCTCATTCAAGACAGGTGGTTTTTCAGGCAGTAGTCATACAAGGCAGGTTTTGGTGTAGTTGCATTTGAATGAAATGACTAAAATATTTAGTGCAAGTAACCTTTCTGGAACTGGCTGAATCACATCATTTGCTTTATTATCCTACAAAAAAGCTAAGATGCTGAACTCAGTAAACATTTTGTTTCTTTTAGGTTTTCTATTAGCAAATCTCCCTGAAAAATCAGAGAAAAACTTCATGTTTTCTTGTAGATTACATTATGATGTACTATCAGTTGATTAGCTCATTTTGTACTGTGATACCTTGAAGCCTGAGACATTGTAACAGGAAGAGACTTTATTTTTATTTCTTTTCAGAAATGTCGGACAGAATAATATAACTTTCCTTGTATCCTCTATGTTTGAAAAGGAACACAGTCTGCACCTTCAGAAATTGTATATGACAAATGTACCGATTAAAGTCATCAATAACAGAACCTTCGCATATCTACAGAACCTAACTGTACTGTACGTATATCCAGTATCATACGGTACCTGCTTTGATTTCTCATTGTTCACTTATCCTGCATATTCATGGCATCTGTTCATTCATGCATATGTACATCACGAGTTTCTTCTTGACCTGTTAGGGACAGAAATTCGTTATTTCAGTGCATGTTTATACACCCTGGTCTTATCATAGCAGAAATGCTGTAAAATACTAACTCATGCTACAGATGTTGGGTAAATTGTGAGAACTCTCTATACTTGTTTATAAGACAAGTCCAACTGCAGACTCCACAGACCCAGATATGGTGTCACATAATGTGCCAGCATATCTGGGTCTGCACAGTTTGTAAGTAGTAATCAGTAGAACAAACAACATAGACCCTGATCTGCAGGGGCATTGTGCCTTGACAAATCAAGACCTTTGTTGTTTGCACTTCAACTTGTCTTATTAGCGAGTATACATGTATATGGTATTTGTATATGAACAGCACATGCGGAGTACAATGAAACCTGTTTGCATAGGACAGATAGTAGTAGTAGAGACGTGTAAGTCAAGATTTTCTCAAATCTTTGTGATTCTAATTTCATGCTAATAAAAGTCACAGAATGTCATAGATAGTAGTAGTAGAGACGTGTAAGTCAAGATTTTCTCAAATCTTTGTGATTCTAATTTCATGCTAATAAAAGTCACAGAATGTCACAATGTGCAGACTTTGAGCATATGACCTTGAGTTTTTGTGACCTTATTGTCAAATACAAGTGTTGACCATTTTGGTGGCCTAAGTGGTTAGAGCATCCACTTTGGATGTGGGAGGTTGCAGATTTGAACCCTGGCTGAGTCATATCAAAGACTTATAATATGATACTAACAGCTACATCAATTGGTGCTTAGCATTAAGAGCTTAGTGTTAGGACTGGTCAGCCTAGTGTCAGGATAATGTGACTGGGTGGGACATGATGCCACATCTCTACAGAATGATGCCCCAGTACCAACATCACAATAAACTGCCAAACTGCAGGCATCATAGCGCTATCACACACACACACACACACACACACACACACACACACACACACACACACACACACACACACACACACACACACACACACACACACACACACACACACACACACACACACACACACACACACACACACACACACATGTCTTCCTCTAAATTGAATGTTTCTGAACAATACAGTTGCACAGGGCCAGAATACAATGGGTGATTTCAGTGATTGGTGGGAGGGATTGGAGATACCCCTCATCTCCATAGGAAAACCTTCCCAGCCTGGAGGTTCATGTGCATGTACACTTCAGATACAGGCTGTACTTAACACAGGATGGAGATAAAATCAATAGCCTGCTGTTTCATGAAGATGGCATTCATTTGAGTCCACAAAGAACAGCACAATATCTCAGAAATCACTTTTACTATAACATTCGCATCTTGAAATCTCCCAATGACAGCTGCTACTACTGTGGAGACCATGTCAGGATCATCTCTCTGATGTATGTCACCATGGGAAATAGGATTCAATGCTGCATGTGTAATGTATTTGGACACCAATGAAACTGTTGTTCTTACTTCAGTAGGTATTAAGAATGTGGCAGTATAAGAAAAAATTGCATATTTGACTTATTCTACACCTGGGAAACATAATAGTTATACAGTTAGTTACAGGAATAGATTTAATCCCTTATTAGATGTATGTGAAATTGTATCATTAAATTACCCCAATGATACAAGTAATAATTATGAAATCTGTAAGAAATCTAGCTATTGCAGTGTAACACATATCTCTCATACTGTTTTGTCTTGTATTATGCAGGTAAATTATGTGATATAGTGTTCATGTTATTTCTCGCTCTGAGACTCCTCAAATGTCTGATATGTTAATGTTTTCTGGTACATATGTAAATCAGTATCAGACTGAACATTCTAATGTATCCAAGTCTATTATGTTTAGCCAGGATACAACATTCTAATATATCCAACTCCACTATGTGTAGTCAAGATACAACAGTCTATTGTATCCAACTCCACTATGTGTAGTCAAGATACAACATTCTTAATGTATCCAAGTCTACTATGTCTAGCCAAGATACAACATTCTAATGTATCCAAGTCTACTATGTGTAGCCAGGATACAACATTCTAATGTATCCAACTCCACTATGTGTAGTCAAGATACAACAGTCTATTGTATCCAGCTCTACTATGTGTAGTCAAGATACAACATTCTTAAATGTATCCAAGTCTGCTATGTGTAGTCAAGATACAACATTCTAGTGTATCCACCTCTGCTATATGTTGTCAAGATACAACATTTTTATGTATCCAACTCTATTATATATACTCAAAGATACAGCATTCTAATGTATCCAAATCTACTGTGTGTGGTCAAGATGCAACAGATGAGTCTGGTATGTTATGTTCTTGATATTGTTATGTAAATAATTATCAAAGTGACAAAATGCAGTCTTGACTGGTAAGTCTGAGAACAATTCATGGTATAGTGCCATGTCTGAAAATCAATCCTGTAATCAAAACTGTACCGTGTTTGTTTGGCCAGCTTAAGAAACACATCTGCAAGTAAAGCAAACCTAAACATCTAACACATCCTTCCTAAACTAGAGGACACTATATTAATGCTACAGAAAAGTAGGTCAGTCTGGGTCTACGTGAAACCTTTCTCTCTGATGATGCTGATGACTTTGCTCTCCAAATCCAACGGTTCAGCTTTGAAAGAAAAGACAGGGAATCTGTGGGTGGGTGGGGGTGTTCTTTATGTAGACAGTTTTATTATAGTAGTTCTTTCCGGATTGAATTATCCCATGCCCAGTCCAAACCAAGAATACTAATATGTTCAGTTTACAGCAACCTAGTTCCACAGCTGATTGGATTGATACATTTAAGGAGCAAATTCAGAAAGCTTTATTAAAGATTTAGAAACTGTCATATAAGGTGATGTTAACATTGGCTACATGAAAACTCCACCATTAAAATGGATCAGTAAGTTTGAAAGTTACAGCAGTGGGTATCCACATGGGGTGGGGTGAGGGAGAACAAAGCAAAAATCAAAGCTTATGGTGTCTAGTAGCTTTAGACAATAATAAGTTTTTTTTTTTAAATTCAGTATTGTCAATAATAATGATTACATTCTGCACTGACTCATTGTGCAAGTGCACTGCTCACACATAGCTTGTGGTGGCCCTGCTTTTAAATAATGTGAACTTTGATCATACCTGCCTAATTATGATGAGAGACTATATAGTGAGAGAATACTGTATAATGAGTGATGATGACAGTAATCATGATCATAACTATAATAATAATATTCTTCATCATTACTGTACATATAGTTTGTTAAAACCATGAAAAACAGTTGTAGAAGTAATGGCACTTCAACGTCTTCCCTTACAGAGCCTTCAATGGCAGTTCTGTGGAAGAGTTACAGCCCTTAGCATTTGATGGTCTTGCCAGCCTGGAGGAACTGTACCTAGGGTCAACTCTTCTTGAAGTCATTCCAGAGAAAATATTCCAACCTCTTGCAAACTTAATGATACTCTCTATGCCAGACACTCCTTTAACCAGGCTTCCTAGGGCAGTGTTTGATGGGCTCAATAATCTGACCCTTGTTAACATGACAGGAAGTGAAATAACTCATATTCCTTTTCTTGGAAGTGTTGCAAGTGATTCCTTAGTGATTGATCTATCATATAACAAGATTGAAACAATCTGCAGTGATGCATTTGTAAATATTTCAAATCTGAAGACATTGTAAGTATTTTTGTGGTTTATATTTTTCCATTTTCTCATAAATTCCACCTTTATCTGTAATTTATATCTAGAAATGTTTCAGAATAATGAAGCCAGGTTAGTGTTCAGTAAAATGAATGCTAACGTCTTGAATGACAGCATGGACAATGGTTTTCAATATAATAAATACCCCAAAATTGGCTTCTATTTCTTGACTGTTAAGAAATTTGTGACCAAAATTGATAAATGAAATTTGAGATATCACTCATTTTTATTTTGGGTTAGTGCCCCAAATTTTGATTCAGAATCATGAAATTCATAACTGTTAATAAAAGTTATACAATTTGTTAAATTTTCTTTAAAATAAATTAAATTTTAAATGAAGACCTGAGACCCTCATAAATTATTCAGGATGAATCTCATTCAGTATCTAAAACTTTTGATTCAGTGTAATCAATGGTTAGCAAGATATTTAAGTTTTAACATACATGGCAAAATATTCCCCCTAGGCTATGTACAGCTTCAGCAGTTTCCATGTCTTGAGTCCATGTGACACCACACCCTGTATTGCAAATTACCATTGTTCTATTTTTGTTAAGTAAAAATATTTTATTGATTGTTGCTTGATTGCATCATGGGAAGGGGGCATGTCATTGCTGGATGTAGTAGTAGAAGTAAAGTATATCTTTGCTGTTTTAATATCCTGAAAATACAATATCGTCAACTAGCTGCCATAATATACTTGCTTATAAGTTGAGTCAAATTGCAAACAACAAAAGACCTTGATCTGCCGTAGCATAATGCACCTGCAGATCAAGATCTATGTTGTATGTTCTACTGATTGCTCCTAACAAACTGCACAGACCCAGATCTGCTGGTGCATTATGCACTGGCAGAACTCCAGGGTCTGTGCAGTTTGCAGTGGGACTTGTCTTATAAGCAAGTATATACAGTATTTAATTATCAGCTAAACATGAAATGAAAATGCAGTGTAACAAATCAGTCAATTGTTTTGCATGAGAGAAGTGATGACAGTGTTCATGACAGCTGAAGACGTAAATTTGTACTCAGATTTTCACAATATATACAATTCCCACCCACCCACCCAGTCTGTGTAAACAATACCATATAATAAATGAGAAAGTAATGCAGCTGCTATTTTTTTCAAAAATGTGAAAACATATTCTCTTAGTAAAACATGGTTATTTTTATAAGCATGCCATTGGTTAAACATGGTTATATTCAGAAGCATACTGTTAGTTAAATATTGTTATTTTCATAAGCATGCTGTTGGTTGAAGCTAGTTATTTTCATAAGCATTCTTTTGGTTAAACATGGTGATTTTCACAAAGCATGTCTGTTTGAAGCAGACTCATTGATATTAATGTTTCATTATTGATGAAGATTTTATTAGCTGCACATAAATTAATATATTTATGTGATATTAAAGAAACCACCCAAACCACCCACACATAAATTAATATATGTATGTGATATTAAAGAAACCACCCACACATAAATTAATATATTTATGAGATATTAAGGAAACCACCCACCCACCCCCACTGTAGGTTTAAGCCACTACAAGAACAGAGATAATAAGTTGAGAGTGGTCACTGAAAAATGCAGCGATGGATACCATTAAAAATGAACTAACCAGCTAACCAACCAACCAACCAACCAACCAACTGATCTATGTTTGAAAGGTCTAATAAAATCAACATCAGTGTCTGATTGTACTGGTATTTTTAACAGAAACTTTGATACAGTATTACAGTATGCTAATTGTACCATAATGTTCTAGGAGTCCAGTCTTGCCTGTATGAGCAAGACTCTTGTTACAGTTGATATGTCTAATATATTTTGTAGGTACCTCAATGGAAATCCATTGGGATGTCAATGTGAGACAGTGAAAGTTATTTTAGCCCATGAAGTGAAGGGTGCAGTTTGCAAATACCCACTTGCGATCTCTGGAACAATGTTTGACATATACGATGCCTCCACTGCTTCAAATGGCACTTCTCCATTTGATTACTACCAATATGTTCATCCATCTTTTATTTTTTGCAGTAAGTTATTATACAACCAGTATATAATATGGGGATATAGATATTGCTATGTCTGCCTGTCTTTCCATCCATCTGTCTGTCTATGAACATCTTCCTTCTTCTTCAATATGTTACCCAATCATAACACAAATCCAGCCCTCCAGCAACAAAAGTGCTACAAGTTGTCTGCCCACCTAGATGGAAGTTAGATAAGAGTAATCTCCCCTTGGATAGAGTCTGGTGTTAAACTCTTTTCCATTTGTGCCTTTTTGACATTTAGACCAATTTTAATAAGTTTTCTCACACATGGAAGTATGCTCCATTTATATTTCTCTCTGTCTCTTGCTCTATCGAAGATGAAAAATTCACATTTTGTTCATCTAACTTCATCTTATGATATGCATTGTATACTATATCCAACACGGCCTCAACTAATGCCTGAAGGGACTCGTTATGCAGATCCAGTATCCCATACCCTGTCTTGGCATCATAACACTAGAATCAGCATCCAAGAGCAGATGGTCTCCTAGTATCAACCTGCTGGTGACAGATCCATGCCAACCCAATGCCATGATGACTCTATGTTAGCCCAAAATCATTATGGATTTATGTTGATCAAGTGTCATTAAAGAGTCATGTCAGTCTGGAGCCATTACAGAGCCATGTCAGTCTGGAGCCATTACAGGCTAATGCCATCCAGTGCCATTATGGAGCCATGTCAGTTCAGTGCCATTAGGGAGCTATGTTGTCCCAGTGCCATTACAGAGCCATGTTGGTCTGATGCCATTACTGACCAATATTAATCCTGTGCCATTATGGAGCCATATTGTCCCAGTCCCATTAAAGACCCATGTTCATGTTAATCCAGTGCCATTGTAGATTCTTGTCATTCCAGTGCCTTTACAGAGCCATGTTGTCCCAGTGCCATTACAGAGCCATATTAGTCTGGTGCCATTATGGACTCATGTCAGTCCAGTGCCATTATGTAGCCATGTTGTCTCAGTGCCATTACTGAGCCACGTTGATCTGGAGCCATTAAGGACCCATGTCAGTCCTCTGTCATTATAGACCCCATCAGCCAAGTTCCATCATGGAAACAAATATCAGACACCTTCAGCACCACCATTACAGCTTACTGCTCTGGTACTGACTATGGAGACAATGCAGTCCTGAAGGCTCGATACTCTCCCTGGATCATTGATAATGAAATCGGTTATCATCTCAGCTGGAGATTATAGTATCACAATATGGCTTTACTTCCTATCTGGTTCACCATTTATCTTGGCAGGCTTCATTACCTTCATCACATGTATTGCAGAAAATGTCTGTGTCACCCCATTCTTCAGTGTCTGAGAACTCCTGCTTACAAGCTCCATCATTACTTAACCTACCAGTGTCCAGTAATGAATCAATCTTCCACATATTGTTCAAGGAAGTTTTCTGGCTGTAACAATTCCAACTAAATTTTTCCTGCCCCCCCCAATGAATTCAGTGGTAGTGTTGATCTGTTGATCAACAACTACTACAATCTGGTCATTAAGTCATTAACTTATTACATTGTTTAGAGAAGCAACTTCAAGAACTTTGTGACAACAGACCATACTTTTCACAGCAATGACTCCTGTCTAAATTTAACAAGGCATACCATAGGATGCATATGCCTGTTTTACATATGGAGTCCCCAGCTGTAGGTCTGGTAATGTCAAGACCTGCATCAATTCATATTGACTGGATGTTCATTCTCAACATGAAATAACTAGTTCAGGATGCCTTTTCAGTAGGATCTATGTTTGATTTCATATCCATGGCTTTATTTCTGAACACAGAATATCAATTGATAACACATTCAGTCATGCTTGGGACTCAGTCTTGTGGATGGCACATGTTCTGAAGAGGGAGGCACAATGCATACTTGCTAATTTCAGAGCAGTGGCAGTTTACTGTTTACAGCTTGCAGGAAGAGATGCCTAACACTGTCAATTTTCATTATCCTCAAAAAATCATCATAGGGCACCACTTAGATTGCAGCTGATTTTAACAAACCTGTTTTTTGATCATCATATGGAGAAAGTTCAGAAACATGCTTCCAGAGAGGCAAAGACTTGCACAGCCATTGTTCTCAAATTCATCCCTTTTTTAAGATTCTGGACTAGAAAAACAGGAAGGAAATGCCTAGGGCATGTTAGACGGGGGATACAGACCTAATGCCCTTTGCTTGGTCAAGACCACAGATCCCAAGGGTAAATGATAATACTGGTAAGAAGAGTGAAGATAGGGATTTCTTCCATCTTGGTTTTTCTTCCTGTCAGCATTTTTCCCAAAGAAAATTAAACCATGCTCATGCCATCTTTTTACATATCCCGGTTGTGGGGAAGACTTGAATACTTTAGCATACACGGGTAAAGACTTTGTCCCAATGAGCCATTGATCTTACAAATTGCCTCAGAGGACCACCAGATCACATTCAGTGTCCTTTCTCCATTGTCCAGGTCTGTATTTTCTACAGACATCCCAAAAGACCAAAAGATAATTGATATTCTGCAGCAAGAAATAGTTTTCTCATCAAAATGGGCAGTAGAATTGTTCACTGTGTAAACTCACTGATTTTACTCAAGACTGTTGTTGGTATAAATTTAGGACAATAGCACCCATCAGCAACTCATATTCCCAACCCCTTTGAATTCAGTCACAGAATGGAATGATCAAGACTGGTTCTAAATGGTTCAAAATGGAATGATCAAAACTGGTTCTAAATGGTTCAGGAGTGAGGATTTGCAATCAGTTTTGGTCTTCAGGATGATTATCTCTATATTCAAATACACAAATCTTTCAGAAAATTCCTGACCATTCACTTTCAGGGGCATAATTTATACCATTTCAGTGCATTAACCTATGTAGTCTAAACATCAGCCCTTGGGTCTTCATGAGAAATATGGACAGAGTTGTGACACACTTCAGAGCCACATCTAAGTCTGAGATTTTCATCTACCTGGACAGCATACTGCAAATGCACCAGGTGGGTTATACTCTTAAGACAAGAAATACCTTGTTACACTTCAGTTCCAACTTGGATTCCATGTCAGTGAGGACAAATCCAATACCACCCCTTATCAACATTTTACCCACTTGAGTATGGAATTCAGAATGTACAGTGGGGCCCCGGCTTACGAACGCTCTGGGTTACAAACGATCCGGATTACGAACGCCAGGCCGGCCAAAAAAATGACTTGGGTTATGAACGGTGACTTGGGTCACAAACCGAACCGTCATTCGCTTGCGTGCAAAATTTCGAACACGTGAGCACACATATGGCTGCCTCTACTCAAATAGAGTGAAAAAAAGGTGAGAAAAGGAGTCTGTGGTGTTCTTGTGTTTATTTTTGTGTCATGTTTGTGTTGTTTTTGTGGGCTTTGAATGTGTTTGTGTGTTTTATTGCTATGTATGTGTTGTGTTTTTTCACCTTTTTATAATGTAGCAGCGATTTTCAGCGATTTTTTTTTGGCTCAGGAACAGATTAAAAATTTAACAATGGGACCCTATGGGAAAACGCGTTCCGGGTTACGAACACCCCGGGTTACGAACGCCGTCCGGGAACCAATTAGGTTCATAAGCCGGGGCCCCACTGTATGTAGACAAAGTCTGTCAGGGGCCCTCATGAACTTGCCTTGGAAATCATCTTGATAGTGTCATATATTTTCTGAAACTTATTGTGGTTTTTAATGCAGCAGTGGATCTCATCATCCTGGGTCACCTTTTTTATGAGACCATTACAGTTGATTCATTTGAGGTCTCATTTGAGAAAATTGAGGAATCTCATCTGGCTTATAGTGGATATTATTTTGCAGATTCTGCCTCTGAGGATCATTCTCTGTACAGATGCCAGCATGGCAGGCTGTGATACCCACCTTCTGCCTTCACATTTAAGTCAGAGGGTTGTGGCCCTTTCAGGACTGTTAATTGTACATCACTCTCCAGTAACTGAAGTCTATAGTGAACATATTTCAGTTGTGATATAGAATGAGGATGCCCCGTCTAATGCCACAGTTAGCAACATGGTAGTTTTCCCATGCTTTTCTATGTAAGACCTCAAAGTTGGAGGTAGATATTCATTTAAGAGTCACCTATACATTTTTAAAAATAATTTTGGATTGCTTAGGCAATTGATACTAGTTAAGTATGTCATACCATGATATCACAATTGATACTAGTTTAGTGTGTCATGCCATGATAGCACAGTTGATACTAGTTAAGTGTGTCATTGCAGGATATCATAATTGATACCAGTTATCTGTGTCATAGCATGATATCACAATTGATACTAGTTAAGTGTGTCATGCCATGATGTCACAATTGATACTAGCTAAGTGTGTCATAGCATGATATCACAATTGATACCAGTTATGTGTGTCATAGCATGATATCACAGTTGATACTAGTTAAGTGTGTCATGCCATGAAATCACAATTGATACTAAGTGTGTCATAGCATGATATCACAATTGATACTAGTTAAGTGTGTCATAGCATGATATCACAATTGATACTAGTTAAGTGTGTCATGCCATGATATCACAATTGATACTAGCTAAGTGTGTCGTAGCATGATATCAAAATTGATACCAGTTATGTGTGTCATAGCATGATATCACAATTGATACTAGTTAAGTGTGTCATGCCATGATATCACAGTTGATACTAAGTGTGTCATAGCATGATATCACAATTAATACTAGCTAAGTGTGTCATAGCATTATATCACAATTGATACTAGTTAAGTGTATCATAGTAGTTGAATTACTGTTTTAGTCTAATTTTCTTAATATTTATTTCTTTAAAAAATTGTGTTTTGTCATGTGAAGAATGAAATCTTGTTTAGTTCATTATTATAAAATTTATGAAACTTGTATGATTAAAATATTTTGTTTTGATAGGCTTGCAAATAGAAAGATAGAAATTACAGTAAATTTTGTTTTGTAAGACCTCTGCAAAGATGACCTGTCATGAGAGACCAGATTCTCGATGCATGGATATACTGATTATATAGTGTTATGACCTGTCATGAGAGACCACCTGTCTTGATAGACCATGATGGTTCTGATAGAACAGGTGATCTTTAGTGACAGGTTCTGCTATATTCATTCATATATAATTGCAAATTGTAAAAGTCTTTGTAACAAGTCTTTATATCGGTTAAAATTAGAAAAGTAGAAGTTATTGGTTCATAACACTAGAAAGGAACTACTTATATATTTATGCTCCCTCCTTGTGTTCTTTTACACAGTGGTAAAAATGTAGTCCTGTTATTTATTTCTTGAGATTTGTTATTATTATTTTACTATTTCTAATTATAGGAACTGAGCTTCATATCTTTTACATGGTTTATGAAGTCATAAAGCCTGAAAATTGATTACATGTTATGCATGAATGGCCTTTGCTTTGTTATATCCCTTCATGCAGTGTATGATTGGTTTTTAAGCTTACAACTTTGTGAGTCATGTAAAATATGAAGCTCAGTTCTCAATTGCATATTGGTTGCTGAATCTGTGTCTTATGGACACATTTCCATTTCCTTCAAAGGCATCAGATTTGTTTTTAGGAAAAGTAGATTGTTGAGATAATATTTGTTTTTATTATTTAAAATTGTATTAAGTAATGAACTATTAATTGATATCACTGTTTATGAAGTTAGGACAGGAAATATTTTGGCTCAGAAAGGATGAAAAGTGACTACACATGTTATGTATATTTAATTTGTATTATATTCTTGACCTTTGTCCATAATTGAGGGTAGGAGTTTGTGCTTACCTGACTAATGCTTTTTTAAAAAAAAAAATTTTACTTGGATCTGAGTTCAGCTTTGTTTTCCCATTGGAAATGTTATTGTCTACCTGATTTTTGTTATAATGTTTACTCTAATTTAAGTTCAAGGTCTGTATTTGTTTACAGTTTAGTGTAACTTTCCATTAAGATGATTGAGTTTTTCTAGGAATTTCTGTTGTAACATAGGTCAAGTGGTGATGTATATAAAAAAAGAGTTTTGTCAACAAAGTATTAATTCCTAGTTTAAGTTCAGTTTGTAGAATCATTGTTAGTTGCATTCAGATATAATTTGAGAGGAATCTTTTATTTAAATTATTTACTGGAATTATAGAATGCCTATTGATTTTTGGACTAAAACACTGTTTTGGGATTATTGAGGACTCAGTCACAGAAATTTTGGATTATACTATTGTGATACATCAAGACTGTTGGTAAATTATCCTATCCAAGACTATTGGTATGTCAGGACTTGTATTTCATTTGGAATATTCTATACTTTTAGACTTGTGATAGAACATTTAAGATTATTTGGGATTTAACTCACAATACTGTAAGTTCCTTTTAAATTTTCACTTTGTATTCTAGTTAAATAAATTGTGTTTTTGAATTTTACCAAACTTATTGGTTTTGTTTCTTTCTGTTGCTTAGTTTAAGACCATAGAATCATAGCACACTTTGCTGAAATAAATCTTTGGAATCCAAAAACTTATTTCTTTTACCATATATACTCATTTATAAGTCAAACATAATTGCAAGCTGCATAGACCCATATCTGTTGTAGCATTATGTGCAGGCAGATCTGGGTCTATGCAGTTTGTTAAGATTAATAAGTAGAACAAACAAGATAGACCTTAATCTGGTGGTGCATTATGCAACAATAGATCAGAGACTGTGTTATTTATAGTTGGACCCAACTTATAAATGAGTAGTACATACAGCAATTTGCCCCCTATAATCACTATTTTGCTGAGGTGCCGTTAAACACTCAAGCATTCATACTAAACTTTCCTTATTATTGTCTAAGTCTTAGTATATAGGTACTGCTGGCCCAAATTTTTGCTTGAGTTTTTGTAGTGTTTGATATCATAGTCAAGAGAATCCATTATAGTGGGATTGAGCAATTACCATACATACTAGCCTATAAGTTGGGTCTAACTACAGCAACACAGACTCTGATCAGCTGTCACACAATGCACCAGAAGATCAGGGTCTGTGTTGTTTGTTCATCTGATTACTTTTAATAAAAATTGCCTAGTCTGGGATATGCTGGTATATTATGCAACAGTAGATCTGGGTCTGTGCAGTTGCAGTTGAACTCATCTTATAAGTGAGACTCATTATACATGGTAGATTATTCAAGTTTTGCAGAATATTCAAATTATTAACTTTTTGAAATTATTGACTTATTGAAATTGTGTTGTAATATTTAGCAGAAATCACTTCAATTCTTGTTTTTAATTTGTATTTAATGTATGTAACAATAGAATTTCATTGACTTGAAATGCTGCAGACAACATTTTTTATCATGCTTCTTAAATTGGTTGTTTGATTTTTCAAGATGGCAGGCAAGATAACTTTTAAGCTTTAACTATACAGTTTATTCAATTTAATAATGAATATCTGAGTCACTGATATTTGGGTTATGAGGATACTGAGTCACTGATATTTTGATTATGATGATTTTATTGAGTCATTGTTATTTGAATTATGATGATTTTATTGAGTCATTGATATTTAGGGTTATGATGATTTTATTGAGTCATTGATATTTGGTTTGTGAAGATTTTATTGAGTCATTGATATTTGGGTTATGATGATTTATTGAGTCATTGGTCTTGAGTCATTGATATTTAGTATGATGATTGTATTGAGTCATTGATATTTGGGTTATGCTGATTTATTGAGTCATTGATATTTGGGTTACGATGATTTATTGAGTCATTGATATTTGGTTTATGAACATTTGATTGAGTCATTGATATTTGGCTTATGATGATTTTACTGAGTCATTGATATTTGGATTATGAAGATTTTACTGAGTCATTGATATTTAGATTACAATGATTTCATTGAGTCATCAATATTTGGGTTATAAAGTTTTTATTGTATGCATTTGATGGAAAGACAGACAGGTTAACATCTAAATAAATACTACTTTTAAGCCAAATGCGCAATAAACTATGTTTTTATTAGTGATGTTGAATATTTATAAAGCCAAGTCAGCATTTTATTGATTTGATTTTAGATGGAGAAAACCTAACTGCAGTAGCAGTATCCATAAATGAGCTGATTGTGACATGGGAAAAACCAGAGAGTATCTACATATCAAACTCACTTTGGAATTACATCCCAGGTGCTAACAAATCAACTTCTGCTCCTGTTTCATCATTTACTGCTGCTTTGAGCTCTGTTGGATTTGGTAAAAGGTATCTGTGTGTCTGTCTCTAGGGAACTAGCTACTAACATTGTTTCCCTCATGATATAACCTCTCAGTATAATGATACCCCCATATAGTGCAAGTGGGTTTCATGAATTTCATTAAGTTAGCTTAATTTATTTCTATGACTACTGCTTCATTTAATTTTAACTTTGGGCCGATAAGAACAAATTCAATTGTGTATCTGCATTATTAAATACACTATTTTGGTAGTTTTTTGTACAATATGACATTTTATGCTTATAATTAAACTCAGTTATTGTTTGTCCTTCAAACTGAAGATGACCATGACACCATAAAGACGTTTGGTTTCTGAGATCATGTGTGTGACTGACCAGGCCAGTTTGTGCTCTGAACTGTCTGTGGCACACTGGATAGGAGTCTTTGAAGCATTTTTTTCTCCTCTTCCTGAGATTGCTTTCATTCCTTCAGCTTGCCATAGTAGATCTTCTTTGGTAGTCACTCATCTGACATTCAAGTGATGTGGCCAGTCCATCTCAGCTGTGATTTCATCAGCAGAGTGTGGATGTTTTGAATGCCTGCTCATGTGAGAACCTCAGTGTCTGTGACCTTGTCCTGCCATCTTACCCTCATTAATTTCCTTAGGCAACCCATGTGAAAATATTTCTTCTTGGCATGGGATCTGTACACTATCCAGGTTTCACATGCATACTGCAGGATTGGCAACACAATTGCTTTGTAGGCCTTCAGTCCTGTTTGTAGACTGATGCCTATGGACTCCAACACATTTAAAAAATTATTAGTCTGCCAAGGGCCACTCTGCTGAAGTAAGTGAACATGTCCACTGCCTGGAGGGTTGGTCATTCACTGAAATAATAAGTGCTACATAAGACTTTCCTGTTACAGATTGGTGTATCACCTCTGAGTTCTTGATACTGATTAAGTTATCAAAACTGTCACAGGCTGAATCATCAGCAAATAGATAAAAAACAATCCCTTACTGTAACTTCATCTTCACCTGTGGATTGAGGAACTTGCTGTCAGTCCAGTGTCTTTTGTTGATCCCATCATCAGTCATAGAAGGCATCAGTAAACATTGCAGAGAACATCATAATAAAGATGGTTGTGGCCAACACACAGACTTGCTGGACTCCACTAGTGACTGTGAATGGTTCAGATGTCTCACTGTCAACCACAATGCAAGTGAGCATGCCGTCATGGAATTGCTAAACCATTATGACAAATTTCTCTGGGCAATCAAATTTTGCCATGATTTTCCAGAGGTCCTCATGAGTAACTGTCAAAGACTTTGTTAAGTTGATGAAACTCATGTACAGGTTGGACTTCTGTTTCCTGGCATATCTCCTGGAATTGATGCGCTGTCTATGGTCCTTCGCTATTTCCTGAAGCTACACTGACTTTTAAAGCAGCAGCCCATCATCAGTGTAATGCACAAAGGCAATTCAGAATTCTGACAAGAATTTTGACAGCTAATGACAGCAAGGAAATGCCCTGACACTTGTTACAGGATCACCTGTTGCCTTTCCACTTGTACAATTTGATGATGGATGTATTCCTTGTAATCCTGGGGTATTGTTCTTTTTTTCCACGTTGGTAGAGTTTAGTCAGTTTCTGATCTCTGTGTCAGTCTCTGGCTTGAATATTTCTGCTGGTATAGCATCTGCTGCAGGTGCTTTGTCATTTGACAGCAGGGTCAATAGCTGTCACATTTTCAGACAGCATTGGAGGATCAGTCATTTGACAGCAGGGTCAATAGCTGTCACATTTTCAGACAGCATTGGAGGATCAGCAAGTGATATGCTGATTTCCACTTGGGGCCATTGACCAATTGCCTCCTCAGTAACAGATCATTAATGATTGAGGATGTTTTTGAAATGTTCTGCCCATCTATATAGTATTTTTTCATTGTCTGTGAGCAGTGTGGTGCCATCAGTTCTCAGTGTTGGAATCTTCCTGATGACTGTGACCTGTAGATTATCATCAAAGCATCAAAGAAGTTCTTTATGTCATTCCTGTTTGCATGGGACTGAATCTCATCAGCGTTATTGCTCAGCCATGAATCCTGGACAGTCCACCTGGTGTTGTTGAAGGCTGCTTTCTTAGATGATGAACTACTGTCTTCTAAACAGGCCTTTTGGAGTCAGTGTTTCTTATTCAGTTTTCTCCTTATGTCACCGTTGGTTGCAACAAAACAATCTTGATATTTATATATGGTGGGATGGAAGGTTATGGATGCAGCTGAGTACACAGAGTCTTTTTGATGTTCTCAGAGTTCACATGAATTGTTACAAGTTGGCTGCACAGTTTCAACAAATGCCCATTTCACAATATTCTCATGTCTTAATTTGGAGACACTGAGTTTTTGGGGCACTTTTTTTTCTTGTGTTCATCTGCTAGGTTGAGTCCAGATGTTGAGCTTGGAGATTATGAGCCTGTCATTAGTCCAGTATTCTGCACTTGAACATCTTGCCTGTCTCATGATGATGACAGTATGGATTCATCCAAGATGTCTTCTGCCTGCTAAACCACTTAGCAGGCAGAAGACTGTTGGTGATTAGAAGATCATCTTCAGTGTATTTCCTCTGTAGGAGGGGTTTTTTGTTTTTGCATTTGTCAAATTCATTTTAGTCAGCAATGTCAGGCCATGTCTGGTGATCTGCACCAACTCTAGAATTAAAGTCACCAAGGAACAAGAGCTTGTCTGCCTTCGGCACTTTGCGTTAAAAAACTCCAGGTCTCCATAAAATTTGTCCTGATTTCATCAGGGTTGGTCATGGTGATTGTATAGTCACTGATGATAGTTGGCGTGTCTTTTACCAGACAGTGTGAGTCTCATTTGCATTAGTATGTCATTCACAACCTTTAAGAAATGTATGAACCTGCTGGCTAGCTAAGATTTGATGGCAAACCTTACACCTGCTTCATGTCAGGGTCACTGTCAGAGAGTTGGGGTAAGTACCAGGTTGGGAGGGTATGAATAGAAAGTAGAAAGAGATGAGATTTTGTAATGGCAAATCATTGCAGTTGCTTTGTGACTGTCTAATCTACCCTGTTGTTGTACCTACTACAACTTACCCCCACTACTGCATGTACTATTTAGATAGATACAGTGAAACCCTGCATCAACACACATCATTTTAACATCAGTTTTGATATAGCACAGTTGTAGCATGGGCCCTGAAATTTTACAATAATTGCACCAATTTCTTGAAATTCAACAAAGCATCAGTGTGAAACTCAACAAGTGTTTAGTTTAATAATTGTTTAAAGTGTGTGTGTATTCTTGAAGAAAAAAATATCACTCTTATCACTGCATCATGCATACTTTTGAAAGATTTCAGCTCTATAAATAAGCTGTTAATTGTTGATCTAATTATCTAATTCTTATTGAATAATCAGCAATAAGGCCATTAAGTCTTCTTTGTGCTTGTGCACTATGCATCCCATGTACAATCATTGCTCATTCCAGAGTAAACAATAGCCAACAGTTAGTTTCAAGGTCATCATATGGGTATACCATTTACTTCAGTTCTGTCTCAGAGTACATAGTTCACTTGTGTTGTAATGCTAAAGTTACAGTGCAATGTACTGTTGCTTAGCACTGACTGGAACAGAACCATTTAAGTTGTAGGGTGGAGGCATTTGCTGATATAATCAAGCATATTACAAAATTCCCCTGTTTGTGCTCTGCAGTAGTGCAAAGTCATAGTTGTCAAAATAAGTTTCAATGAATATAGAGCTTATTTTATTTATTTTTTTCCTCTGTCTTTGAAGGATGTTTCAACTGTTGTTTTTTATCACTGTTTACCCATGAAACCAAATGATCAATGCCCAAACTTGGTTGCACCAGTTTGGATAAGTAGATAGATTGATAGATAAAGCACATTTAAAGCAAAGACTACTTGAGGAAGAAAAATAATTTTATAAGCACATTTTGTATTCATATGTAGATGACCTGATTAGATTTTCAGGCTATTACAGCAGTTTATTTAAAAAATTGTTTTTCATACATTTTGCAACTTTAATTATTTTTTTTAAAACCAAACCAGGAAAATCATGTGAGATAAATAAACAAGAACTGGTATGCATATTGGTATGCATATGTAGATGAACTGATTAGATTTTCATGTCATTATAGTAATGTTTGAAATTTTTCTTTAGTTTTGAATTTTTATATTGACTTTTTGGGTCTGCAGTGTCTGTAGTGGGGACATTTATCTTTTACAAATAAAATTCTAGTTTTTTATCCTGCTTTACACTTCCAGCAGTACCACCCTGGACTTCTCAGTCACAATGCCAACAGAGCCAGTGACATTTTCCTTGAATGTGACTGCCAGTGATACTAACTGCAGTATGAATGTGACATCTAGTAGTGTTGATTGTGCAGTGAATGTCACTATGGAGACAGTCACTAACATTATGGTGACTGGACCTGTTTTATCAGACAGGTGAGTATTTTACTATCAAATTGAAGGTTGATTTTCAAAACCAACTGCAATGGTTGTGCTAGAAAGAGTATAGGTGGCTTCTGTTAATAATGAGCTGTGATTGGTAGAGTAGCTGGAACTTGTGCTAAATACTCATATTCAACAAAGTGTGAAATACAAATATCTTTTGGTTGATTTCATAGTGCAGTCAGTTAACCTCCCTCTATATTCAGCCAGATGGCATGGACAAGTGATAACAAAAGTAAGAAATTTTACCAAATAGTTTCTCTTTTTCTACTATTAGAGCCCATAGTAATGAAATATCTTCAAACTGTTTGTGCTGTTAAGCAGCTGGATTAGGTTCTGTACCAGCTCATTTCATAAAGAATGGTGCAGCATTAATTACCCCACCTATAATTAACTCAAAACCTTATCTGTAATTAGTCATATCCCAGATGGCTTAAGACAACTAGTACCATACCATTAATAAAAAGAGTGACAAAACTGAGACAGGAAATTATCAGTCATTGGCCATATTAAGTATTATTTCAAAAGTACTTGAAAGGGTTATGTATGACCATTTAGGGTCTTGTCTCACCCAAAGTATTGGAAAGGGTTGTGTGTGACCATTTAGGGTCTTATCTCACCCAAAGTACTGGAAAGGGTTGTGTATGACCAAGTAGGGTCTTATCTCACCCAAAGAACTAGGAAGGATTGGGCATGACCATCTAGGGTCTTATCTCACCCAAAGTACTGGAAAGGGTTGTGTATGATCATTTAGGGTCTTATCTCACCCAAAGTACTTGAAAGGGTTATGGATGACCATTTAGGGTCTTATCTCACCCAAAAGTATTGGTAAGGGTTGTTGTGTATGACCATTTAGGGTCTTATCTCACCCAAAGTACTGGAAAGGGTTGTGTGTGAATGGTTGTGTATGACCATGTAGGGTATTATCTCATTTAAAAGAAACTTTTATGTAAGTATCAATCAGGATTTTAGCATGACTTTTCAATGGATACTTGTTTAATTAATTTAATGGATTATATTAGATTTAAAAGGGACAAAGTGGTTTCCCAAGGATCAATACTTGGTCCTTTTCTCTTTCTCATATACATGTAGGTTAATGATTTGGCTGAAGCTGTTTTTGGCACTGTACTAAATCTTCATGCTGATGATTCTGCTTTTGGATTTTGATTCAAAGCAAGGAACTGGTGCTGTTGGATATATGATAACAAAATTATTCTCCAATTTAGGCAAATGTAAATCGTTCTTGTTTGAACCAAGTAAAAATTAAGAAATAATAATTGTTTAAATATTAGATCAGTTCAGTGTCTTGGTGCTGATATTGATAAATGTTTACCTGGGGAACTACTAGGATTATCTGTTGTAGAAAACTCAGACGCAAGACATAAATGTCTTTTCAGAAAGGAAAAAGATTTGACTAGTAATGCAATAATGTTTTTGGTAAGTGATCTTATTTGGTGTCATTTTAATTATGCATGTTCTTTCTGGTGGTCATTCCTATCACAGAAACTTAAATATAGTTTGCAAGCTTTAAAAATACAATGATCAAATTTGTTCAAAGTGTACAAACAAGATGATATATTGGCACATTGCCCAAATCCATTGGCTGCCATTTGAATATGGAGTAAATAAAAACAAAATTAAACCATGTTCATAAAAACTCTTAGTGGTACAATTCATTCATATAGGTCACAATATTTGAATACTGTTATAGACAGTTTGCATATTGTCAATTTTAGCAGTGAGACACATAACAAATTGATTCCTTCTTTCAGAACTTCTGCCTGAAAGTCTGTCACTTACACTTCATGTATACTTTGGAATAATTTGTTTTTTTAGATGAGGTTAAAAGTCATTGTTTTCAATTCTGTAGCTTGACAATGCTCTTTTCCTTTGCTGAAAACTTTCTCTCATTTATGCTAACAGTTATATTCTATGTTCTGTGTAATGAATTTTACCTTCAGTCAACATATGTGATACCTCTTAACTCCAGTAATGTTTTGTTGCATCCCTCATGATCAGTCCATTCATTTTAGGTAAAGTGCATTGTACAATTTTAAATTTGCCACAACTTGTAAAATTGTCAATCCCACATAATTAGGAAGTTAGACATGAGGTTGAGGTCAGGATTTTTTTGTTGCTGATCATAATTTGAGGAAGAAAATTTGAAATTTGGGGTCTGGAAGAAACCACTAATATTAAATTGATGATAAATTGTACTCACACTTGTTAAAATTAGGAATTAAGTATGGATCTTTGAGTTGCAAAGTATGTACCTTTTATAACTGTTGCATTATCAATGAGGCTATATCGTACATGGGACAAATTGATAATCCACGACTTTACATTTCGCTGTCTAATACATGGCCTGATCACAATAATGTTAGGAAAGAAACTCCAGTACCCCTCAGATCTAACAATGGGTGCTTTCGGAAAAGATGGCTATAACATCACAAATTTACATCCAGGATTCTGCCAGAAGTACAATCTGGCCAGCCTCACTACAAAAGATGCGCTTATCTATTACAATATACACAATGGTGCATCAGTCTGGTGCAACAGGAGCATGTCCATGATAAAAGTACAGATCATTGGAGGGTGTTCAGGTTTTAAAATTAAGTATATCTCTAATGAAGAGTCAGAATATGAGTGGAAAAGGAAGATCTTATCTATGCACGCAGGTGTCAATGTCAATGAATGATTTGCATGATGTTGCTGTCTGCAGCAGATATTATGCAAATGGGGATTAAATAAATTTGCTGACAATTATTTGGAAATTGGCATTGAAATCATGTGGTCTCATGCCATTTCAACATGGAGATTTATTGTCTGATGACAGCTTTATTTTAGGAATAAAAATGAATCTCCTTGAACTCCTGCCTCAACCCTTAACACATGAAGCCAACAGGATTCAAATCACCAGATAGCTTACAAACAAAACTGACAAATCTTACTATATGCCTTTATAAATCACAGGCCAAACTGGTAAGTTGAAAAGAATTATATTATATCGATATTGTTTCTATTTAATTTCCATATATTATAGTTTCTATAAAGGAATACTTGCATACTCAATTTTGACAAAGTATTGAGGCTTAGGGACTGACAATTTATCAGACAAAGATACTGTGTTTTTCCTTTTTCTCAAGATAAAAAAAATTCCAACATAATATGATAGAGTTAGATTTTTCACAAATCAGAGCAAGAGTACCTTTTCAAAAGCTATTTGAGGGTCACATTTTTGTCCCACAACATAATGTACTCAGAAAAGTACATAGTTGGTCCCGACATCACTGATAGTTAGCTTCAGCAACATCATTATAATGATGATGGTTATAATGATGATAATAATGATGATTATAGCAAAGTCAAATTGTAATTATATTGCACTGATTACTCTGTCAACTTGTCCTTTCAATACTTTCACAACGTCATGTTCACGTTTTTCTCTCCACTATATTGATTGTTGATTTGTACCTCTGGTCATACCCATATGTAATGCATTGACATGATGACATCTTGTCCTAAAGAGCCCATTCCAGAAAGACAGTCAAAAATTCAATCTTTCCCATCTTTATAACATATAAAGAAAAGTTGTTGCTTCTTACCTTCCCTATCCACTGCTAGCAGCATATCCATCAATCTTTATTTTTTTGACTGTTATAATAATTTTGTGATCTGTTTGGTAGTTGTGGACCTTAATATTCTGACCTTCCAACATGGTATAATTAAGTCTTATTGTTGCTTGTTATTCACACACACACCGTTTGTTCTGTATATTTTGCTTGTTCAAGTTAGTGTAAATTATTTGTGCAGGTCAATATTTTCAGGTTGTTAAAATTCAAATTGTCTTGCTGTTTTTGTCAACAGTGGTGACAAAGTTTACTAAGGGCAAGAGCTTTAAGGCTGGTGAGGTCATGTATGAGATATGTCTGATATGCACGAAATGTACATCCACTTTAATATGCAGTATTTGTGCCTTCTGGGCAGAGGAAGTTTGGTCCATGGTGCTTCAAAAGTGTCTTAAGAGTAAGGAGAGATGCAGGAAGTCCTCAGCAGAGTGTGGTGTGCCAAGCCTTCACCCCAAGACATCATCACTTGTTAGTGTAGGAGGGATGCCATGATGTTCTCTCTACCCTAAATTTCACAGATTATGCAGACATCAGCCATAACATTTGGCTGGCTAGAAATGGAGGAGCAGTGAGTGGTGTAGATGCTGACCCCTCATTTTTCCCATATGTCACTGGAAGGTCAGAGGCATTAGATGATTCAGGGAGCTATGATACAGTTCTTGGTTTCACATGATTGTTTGTTGCATGGTTCCTATCATATTTTGAAGACAATTGGAGTGTTTTCCTATTTTAGGCAGCCCACTGGGCTTAAGTCTACCTGCAGGTTTGACCACTGCCTTAAGGCCTGTTGCTCCAGGCACATTGGGTGATCCATATGGTCATTCATATGCTGTTATTCTGGCTATTGACCAGAATGACCAGTTGGCTATACTGGACAATGAGTAATATCTGTCACTTCAGTGAGGCTGTGAACATATCAGGTAGCACTTCCGTGATATGCACCACAATGTGGGCACCTGGCTAGCTGATATGTCAATTTTGCTGCAGGTTCCACCTAGGCAGTAGTTGAGCTGACTGTCCAGCTGGCCACCATGATGACTGTTCATCCAGACACTGAAACTACTATCCATCTATTTGCCCATCACTTTCCCCAGACATCCATGCCAGTTTTATATGGCATATACATTGGGGAGATACCATGTCAATAAGTGGAACAATGGCACTGTACATCCAAGCCTCAGGGATTGTAGACATAGACACATTGGTGGAGAAGGTGGATATCCTCAATGAAATTTCCTTCTCTGACACCACTGTGGAGCAGAAAGTACTTTGTTTCAAAGTGGCCATGGTGGAAATTTGCCTGGTTTTGCTGATTTCTGAGTACCCACCACTGCTCTCTGCATGCAAAGCCTAAAAGGTGAAATCTTCTGTAGACTTGGAAGCTGAAGATAATCAACCCTCCTGTTCACCACTACAGTCAGTGAAAATAAAACAGAATACAGACCACCTGTTGGAAAAGATTTGGGATCTGGGCACTTAAAGGTTTTCTTGTCTGAAATCCAGCTAAGGGCATCTTTCTTGTCATGCTTTTATTGGATCCACTGGTTAGCATTTTGCACTTAGTCTTTTACCTTTGAAAAAAATATGGCGGTCAACATAATGACAATCTGTGTTATAAGGTGGATAGGTCTGTGTTCCAGACCACCTCCAAAACTAATGCAAAACATGGTCACAACTTTCTCCATGTTAGAATTGGCATTACTAAAAATTTTGACTTGTTAAAAAAATTGGCTGTGACTATGCATGGGAATCCACAGCCCAGATTGCCTGGGTTATCCACAGGGTCACACACCATACAATGGCTGACATCCTGACAGCTTTGACTAATTTAGAACCAGTGCAGTGAGATGCCTGTCTCAATTTTTCTGCAATGAATCTATCTCATTCTATCGCTATCTGCTATATCAGTGTGATGTTACTGTTTGCAGGTAGAATACAGGATGTACCGATGCAGGCAGTACAAGAAGTGACTCTCCAGCATGCCTTGCCTCCTGCATCAGCATTCTGGCCAATTCAGGCTCATCTGCTACAGAGAGATGATCAGAGGCCAAAGCAAATATCAGGTGAATTCAGGCCCTTGAATTTCAGAGGCAAATGGATATGGTGCAAGGTTTCTCTGTCCTTAAGTCTCCCAAGAACCACTGATGACTTCTCACTTCACCCATGGACAGCTTGCTGGTTGGCTCCAGGCTCCTTCATTTCAAGCTGTCTTGGATCTGTCTGATTTTGCAAAATGAGTTTTGGATTTAAGTTATTTTAGAATGGCATCAGATTTCATTTATTCAGCCCCTTTCTTTATTCCTTCCTCTTCTTTGATGAACATGCCATCCAGTCTGGGGAAGACAGGAGTTTTGCAGAAGCAGACCTGGTTGTTACTCAACAAGCAGGCAGTGGAGAAAGTTTACAGGTTGAACTCTCCAGGGTTTTACTCTTGGCTGTTTTTAATATATAATCCCCCCAAATCCAATGGAAACTCGGGCAAGTATAGATCTCAGCTGGCTGAACAAGCACTTAGTTATGCAGAGGTTAAAAATGGAGATGTTTTGTTCAGTTAGGCTTTCCATGAATTTGCTGTCAGTTTAGACCTAACTGACACTTTGTCATGTCCCTATCCATCCAAGTTTGTGCAAGTCCCTTCAGTATGGGTTCAAATGGATGACACACCAATTACTGCATACCCCCATTTGGTCTCAACATCATTCCAATGGCATTCATGAAGGTCATCAGCTGCATCATTACTTTTCTTCTGCTTGACATTGGTAGATATTTCTTCAGCCTTTGTAGTAGTGTTAATTTGGCAGCTAGAATGTTACAGACATGATCTGTGTGATGATTCTTATATATATATATATATATATATATATATATATATATATATATATATATATATAT
>JAECUM010058409.1:0-11750 GCA_016617855.1 Megalonaias nervosa | reverse complement strand
ATATATATATATATATATATATATATATATATATATGATCATATGATCATATATAGGAAAAATACAATGTATTATGAATTTATATTTATTTATAGTCGTAGTATTGACTTACTGTAAAGACGATTTCGATACCAACGTCATGCATACTAATAAATGAGTCAGGAACAAAATAGCTATAAGTTACAGAAATTATGCTTCGCTATTTTAGGTCAAACATTCAATAAAATCCTTTTATTGTAAATAATTTCGGCATTGATTTGGAACATTTAATTCTTAACCATTTCTTGGCTTATTTTTAAACTAATCGAATCTTAATGATTAAAATTTTATTCAAAAACAGATATTTCAGAATTGTATGAAGTTGGTAAGCTTGAAAGAATATGATCATTTTTATGTCATTTTCATATCTAAAATGTAAACTTAACGAATATATATTTCTTCATCTGGAATGCGATTTCTTATAATTTCTAAAACGTTTCTTTCCGCTAGACTTCATGATGAGAGTTGAGCTTTCTTACTGTTGATCCCGTACCTCTCTCTGCGAGCCTAATGATGTGAAATAAAATCAACATCGCTAGGGATGACATATCCGTAAGGAGGTTCTCTCTCTCTCTCTCTCTCTCTCTCTCTCTCTCTCTCTCTCTTCTTCTTCTTCTTCTTCTTCTTCTTCGCACCATTAATTCTGTCATTCTAAAGGTGCCCGCCTTTAAATTACGTATGACGAAAAGAACTCTCTAACAATGTGTTAAAAGTACAGCCAAATTCATTCCTAATAAGAGCTGGGAAAAATATCTTCCTAAAACGTGCTGGATGAATAACATGAAGTAAGGTGTCACTCCGTATAACTACGATCTACGAAACAGAGTCGCACCAAAACTTTTGTGACCAGCAGACTTCACTCCGCCAGCCAAGCCACGCCCTTGGCTAGACAAGCTACATCACTACCTCATTTACAAGACCGACTCTTGACTCCAACTACTTCACTCCTGATGGACTGTCCGGCATCAGTCAACACATCGCCAGTGACAATTATCCTACGAACACCAATTTTTCAGACAACCCAGCCAGCTGTAACATGTACAGTGTCAACGCCTGGTCCAGTTCCAATGACCCAGATTCCCTTCAGCAGTGGTTCCGTTGATCTTAGCCAACGCCCGCAAGATAGCAGCAACCCTTATCAGAGACCCTTTGCCAGTGATAATGATTTATAATAGTACTCTTTTTATGGCAAACACATTAAACATAACATTACTTCGCCCACTGCGTCGGTGCCAATAACATTTGGTGTTTAGCCGTCTAATTTCGTAATATGACTCATAATCCTACATGCTGCTTTTCTCGGAGTGGCAATTTTTGTGGAAACGTCGAATTCTCACAAGCAGGTATATATTCAGTTGTGAAATTAGATGTTTTTAATAGTGACCAGTCTCAGTATCCTGTTAAATAATTAGATCATTTTGTACAATAGGCTAGGTTTATGACTTATCTGAAGGTAAGGTTTCGAATAATAATCAAACGTATTCCAAAATCTGGTACGATACAATACTCAATATTGTTACGAATAGGTCGCAAACTTTATGTCAAGATTTCACCATGATGATGTTATTTTAGATCTGTCAATTTTGCAAACACAGCAAGGGTCTTCAGAAACAGTTTTGACCTATTTTAGTCGCCTTTTACAAATTGCAACTAACAAACTATTCCAGACCAGGTGTTGTTAGCGGTGGCTTTGATTTATTTAAAACCAGCTGTCCAGCGCATAGTTACGAATAAAAACCCAACAAAAAACATGGCCGATTTACATGATTACGCAATTTTAGCTGAAACATCAATCCTCGTCACTAATAATCTTGATCTGTCTGTACTTAATACATTTCTAGAGGAAATTAAACAAATCAAAGATAATACTAAGGCAGTCAGCATTAAACAGAATGTTGACAACAATTCAGTTTCTAAATCTCATGTACGAAGGAGTTAAGCGAAATAAAATCTTAGCTATCAACAACATTTTCCAGATTTTCCTCCACCTGCTTCATCAATTCAGAATCCTTACTCTCGCAATAACTACAAATATCAATCAAATCATGGTATGCCCTATCAGCCAAAACCGCAAAGCCGTCTCACATATTTTGTTTTGGTTGTGGAGTCCTTGTCAATCACATGCAGTTTGTCGGGTACGAAATACACAGTGTCACTTTTGCCCCACAACAGGTCACTTTTAACGAGTATGGTTGCTATCAGAAGAACGACAACGGTGATTCAGGCCTAGCCATGGGAAACAACCCTGCTGGAAGCTTCTTCGACAGCCACAGATTAACAAGGTAGCACCTATTCATAAAAACCTTATTCATATCCACGTCAGAGACAAGGGAACTCGTGCATAGATGCATGTATCAGCCATTAATGAGAATTTCTCTAACGTGTAGTTCGAATTCATGTTGCTAAAATCTATCAAATATTTTTCAGATTGTGGGAGCTGGGGGTGAACATCATAAGATTTCAGGTCTTGTTGAACGCAATATTAGACTAGATGTTATCCGTTTATTTCATTGGTTCTATGTCGTGCTAGCCATTTGGTGATCCTTGGTATCGATATTTTTGCTAAATACAAAGCCGTTGTAAATCTTGCTACTCAAACGCTCTCCTTTCAAGAAAATAGTCATAATTCTAATACATAATCAATCTGGCGTGGCTCATGCTGCGAAATGTACAGCTACCCCACCTAACACTATCTACTGCATTGCTTTCCGTATCAGTAAGGTTCGAAGGGAATCTTTGTTTGACTTGAACCGTCTCATAGCATGCTAAACTCTCAAATTATTCTGTCTTGCACTATCATGACAGTATTAAATAGAAACTTTATTCAGATTAGGAATCCGACCCCATCAGTCATATACACGTCAATACAGTATTGGCATGTGTGGATGCACTCCATCTGCAACCAATTTTTACCATTGACGAGGAGACATCTTCGTTAGTCAAGGTTCTGATAACCCTATCTACACCTTGGCATATCGAGCAGATATTTCTGTGCTTCGGGTGAAAATTAAGTTGTTCAAATTTGAACACTGTTCCCATGTGATTGAGACAATGGGAGCACACAACTTAAATGGACTGATTAATAATGTACAATGCAACACGCTATTGGTTAGTTGGCATTACATACTAAGGGAGACAACACATGAAATCCAATAGATGTCGCTAGTGCAAAGAACTGATATAGCTGTTCGATCCGCCAAGGTGTAGATAGGATTATCGGAACCTTGGCTAGCGAAGATGACGAGGATTTTGCTGATAAAGATTCAGCAGCCGACTCAATCAAATCATCCTCAACAACCAATTAATTGTGATCTACATTCCGCAGACTTGACGGTCAACAGGAACTTCTCTCATTTCTCAATCAACATAGAGATGTTTTTGCTACTAATTTAAATAAATTAAGTTGTATTACTGTATTCATTCACCGAATAGAAACATGTGGTTCCATGCCAATTAGTTGTCAATCATATCGTGCGTCACCACACATCAATTAGGAAATTGATCGGCAGGTAGAAGAGCAATTGAAACATCAGCTTATTGAACCCAGTTCATCTAGTTGTTTTAGTCGAAAAGAAAAGTGGTGAATATCATTTCGCTATTGACTATAGGAAACTTAAACAGGTGAAAAAATAACCGATGGCATTCCTACTTCCTCGATTAGAAGATGTCATTGATGCAGTTGGACAAACACAACCGTGTCTCTTCAGTACTTTAGATTTAAGTTCTGCATATAGGCAAAGTAGCCATCGACAATGAGACCAAACACAAAAGTAGTTTCATAATATCACTCGGTCTTTCCAAATGGAATGTAATACCGTATGGACTTAGAAATGCATCCGTCACTAATTGTGTTCTTTTGGGTCATATTCTTAGGGGTATACCTTGGTCTACGTGTCTTGCATACATAGATGATCTTATCATTTTCTCCAATTCATTTGAAGACCATCTCAAATATAATGCGTATTCGCAGCCTCTGAAGTTGCTTATCTTAGTCACAAATTTTGAAGGGAATAATCAAGGTAGATGAATCTAAAATTGACACAGTTGCCACATTTCCTGCCCCCAAAACACAGAATGATGTTAGGAGTTTCTAGGTTTGTGCAATTATTACAAGAAATTGTTGACAAAAGACACATCGTTTCTTTGTACTGACAAGTGCCAAAAAACATTCGAAACTCTGAAAACGGCTCTGACATCAGAGTCTATTTAGACTAACATGCGATGCCAGTGGCACCGCCTTAGAATACAATTTGTCTCAAATGGGGACAAATGACAATCACTATGTTACTGCTTAGGACTGCTTTTTGAATCCAGGGTTCGCAGTGTAAGAGCAAAAATGGAACTATGAGTTATCTTTCGCCAAAGTTCAGCCGATAAATAGATTCATACTTTTCAAATCAGCCTTCCACAGAACATTTCAGCTGAATCTGTTGAATGTTGCCACAAAGATGTAAAATGTAGCTACAAAATACTGTTCTAAACAGATTAAATGCAATACATATTACAAAGAATATGCAGTTTAAAACAACAATCTCATTAAAGAATGACTTAATTCAGAAAATGTTTTTCAACCTACATATGTTTCAAAGAGATCAATTTTGCCCTTAGTTGGAGAAATGGGAAAATATACCTATTTGGTCCGGTATCACCTGAAGTCGTTGCCACCTTAGCAAGTCACATAAATATGCTGACACCACAGAATCATAAAATTATCGGTACCCTCGCTCGACATGGAGGCTATTTCTCCTACATACTGCAGTGCGATGATCGATTTAATAACATGTTGACGGCTATAGGCCAAAGTTCAGACACGCCTCATCTTTTAGAAAGAACTATGACTGAAAATGTCGCAAACATAAGTGACCAATATCAGAAAACGGAAGAAAACATTGCCGCTCAAATGACTGAGTCTCTCCAAATTAGTAATGAATCTGATGAATTACAGATAGTAATAGCAGAATCAACAGCAGACAAGTTACTTGCCATACTGATTCCACCACGTTTTAATGGTATCTATGAATAATAGGCAATTGTATCTACAGGTTATCCAGGTTATTCAATAACACCATAGGATCCGCGTTACTATTATCATTTTTGGTTCATTTATTGTCACACATAAAGAATGCGACCTACATGCACATCCGATTTTTTGCGATAGATAAGGATATTGATTTAAGTCTTAAATCTCCTCTAACGCTTCATTCCTTATCACCATATTTTATTTTACAGTGAATATACATATTTGGAACAAATATTTTATTATTACCAAATATGCTACTGTAAATTATACTTTTTACGTTTGCCTAACGCAGACAGAGACAAACGTACTCTTAATAACTCTCAAAGTAACACATAACGTTTCAACTATATGTTTACAGAATTAGTTATAGTTATTTTCGTGTCCCTATCAAAGTAAAACAAATAAATCATGTGTATTGTACCTATAAGGACTTGGACAGATCAGAATGTTAAAATATTAATTAATGTGTTGTTGTATATCGTATACGTATCCTGTTTCTTTGTATTGTTTTACTTAACAGTTGGCTTAAATCTTATCTATAAATGTGTTTTTCTTTTATCAATCCACGAGGATTCGGCTGAAATGACCCGGAGAGTATTGTCAGTATTTAATTTTTTTTAAGAAATTGTATTAAAATCAATTATTCTTCTTGTAATTTAAATATGTATTATTTCAATAAAGATTGAGGCTTCTATGTAAAAATTGTGATATCATTTGCATTGCACAAGCGCGTTATAACTTTTCTTCCTATATTCTAACCTAGCAAATTCATTACGGATTCGAGAGAGCTGCTACATCAGCAAATTCCTTTCTGCTGACTGTATCAGTTAAGTACATATATTATAGCTATTGTTTCGGTAATGACACCTGTAATCCTGAAGAACAGGTATCAAAAAGGGCTGCGAACTCCGAAGTCAGACCAAAACTAAAAAAGTGCACAGTTAGGCGATCATATGGTGAGCGGAGCACCAAGGGGATAACCTTTTCTGATATCGCGCTATGTCTATTTACTGCCGCATAAGGACTATCTTAAAGTGGAAGGAAAATTAATGACGCTAACTAATCTAACTAATGCCTTTGCTGCTTGTGACCAAATAACGGCTGAAGTTTGTTTGACAGCGCGCTACCAACTGGCTAGAAGCGTCACCACAAATATGTTATGTTTTAAGGATACTGGAGCTGGAAGCGCTGTTTCGTCTGAGCTTAAACAATGAGCTGACCTGGACGCCAATGTGCCTAGCAGTTTCTGTCCTGTGGGTTTTAAATGGCGCTATGCGAGATTCAAAGGCTAATCAAAACAATTTTAATTACAGTGAAGTATTTACTAAAAAGCGAGCTTTTGCAGCAGTTGGAAATCAGATCTCTCTGTTTTATCCATTAGGCTCCATTTTGTATTTTGCCGCTATGTTACAAAATTCTTTATGGGAGTTAAGCACACTGTAATTTTTGATCGCGCCGCCATAAATAGTACTATACTAAGGGCCAATGTCGTTGCTGATGGACAGTTTGTTATGAATCACATCACTCTGTGGATGCCACGGCTTGTCCCATCACCAACAGGAAAAACAATTAGAGCTGGAATCCATGCTGGATTCTTTCCCAAGAAAAATTTACTTTTAAGAGAACAAAATTTCTCCTTTCAATATGTTTAGCAATCATATTACTTTAGGCTGCTATCTCGCGAATCCAGCCCTACTAAAAGACGAGAAAACTACTTTCCGTGTCTGTATCAATGGTCAAAGGGCAATACTTCGTGCGCAATAACTTCCCTTGGCACCGTCAGGTGTCGTTAGTTTTTAGCTTTGTTGTAGTGCAGACCGCACGTCGAAAAATTCATCCTCCGACAATTCTACCGTTTTTTCTTCGTATGGGACATCCTACATTCAGTTTGGATTTATTGTGCGGATTTGTCCATCTACTGCAGGTTATATGTATTATTTTAAAATTTCAGCCAATTTTTGTGATTTTGTCACCTTTCGGGAATTCGTCTTTTAACACCGTTGTCCCACCACGCTATCGTTGACCTTTTATACAAGGTCATTATGAGTTAGCGTACCTTTGACTTTGTTCGCTTACTCCATTCGTTACCGAGCTCTTCGTAGCGAAATTCTGAAGTGCTGCTTGATATTTATGCTTTGCTTATTCATATCGCACGCCGTTTTGATAGAATTATGGTTTAATAATTAACTAAGCATTGTGCATAATTTCCTTACAGGGCCATAGGTTTCTGATACGACAGTTTCACTGCTCTGTTAGTAACGACAGTATTTTAGCGACTTAATAATTTCAATGCATCACTAATTTCTGCTTTAATTTATGTTCTTGTGTCGTTTCATCAAGAATGTCAATTTAATTGTTTTATATGCAACGTCAGAGAATAAAAGTCTACCATGGCTCTTTTTCTCATACTGTGTAAACACCGTTTATGATATGCAGCGTCTATAATACGTAGTCAGTGGAAGTCTGAGCTCCTGTTTGAGCTAATTAGTCATATGCTGATTTGCCATTTTATGCTAGTAACTGGTTAGTGACATACTAATTTGCTAATCTATGCTTTGCTTTCTCTTGTGTCGTTTCCGGAGATATGTTTACTATACGCAATGAAGAGAAGGAAAACAGCCTACGGTTCGTTGTTGGTGATACCAATTCATTGGGGAGTATTCACCAATTTTATGCAGCGCACAAGGCGTAAGTCCCCTCGCATGTCTGAGCATGGCCTATGGACCTGTAAGTCAGGGCTCATGGGGTTCATGCCGGATCCGTTGAAACCAACTCTTAATACTGCCGTAACGTGACCGACCGTCTAGCCATCCCAACATGGGAACCTTTTCGTTGAAATGGTCCAGCCAAATAGTTCATACGGGGATCTTAGTGATAGATCCGTCCGTCTCGCCACTTCGTCGGTATCTTATCAATACTATACTGGAGATTTCAATAAGAAATCTGTCCGTTCTGCCAGGCCTTCGGTATGGCCGGTACCAATGATTGCGGCACCGTCTTACATACCGCCAGCATTTGGCCGACCACACGCCATTCACAACGGATCCATTGGATCTAATACATATTATAACCGCATCGTCTCCGTCCGTCCAGCCGTTCCAACATGGGGACCTTTTCGTCGAATCAGTCCAGTCAACTATGATTTACGGGGATCTCAGTGACAGATCCGTTCATCCAACCGTAACGTCAGCGACATGCTTTATGTATGACGGTGATTTCGGTGCGAAATCTGTCTGTTCAGCCAGACCTTTGGAGCGGCCGGTACCAGTGATACCCGGACCATCTTCTCCAAGGAACTGCCCCTCTACGTCGCCTCTCAATCCACATGTACGTTTTGAACCATTCATTCCCCATCTGTGTGAATGGTTGTTAAGAGACTTCAGATCAGGAGATCTTCTCAGTCACATGTGCACCAGCATCGATCCCTAGGAAGCAATCATAAAGAGGCGGTAAGAAACCGATTTTTGAGCACACTGGATCTCCCTATTTCCTCAAAAGGGGGGGGGTATCCAGATCATTCGGACGGGCTTCGGGTTTCATTCATTAACTATCCTCTCCCACTCCACCTCTACCCTCCTCACGAATACGCTGTCAGATCGGGGGAAGGATGTACAACAGGAGATACGGTCGCTCTTCCTAAAAAAGGTAATGAATCTTGTGCAAAGGCCACAATCCACAGGATTTTACTTAAGGCAGTTTCCTCTTTGAACGCAAACAGCAAGTTGATACCCACCATCAACTAGAGACGCCTCAACCAGTTCAAGATGGAGGGGCGAGTTCAATCCGCCTCTCCGTTCAATGGGAAGAGTATGGCGTCAGTCTCGATCTGTCTGACGCATATTTTCACACCTCGATCCACCCCATGCCACGAACCTTTTCTCCTTTTGTTGCTTACCACGACATAATTTACCAGTTCACAGTTCTTCTCTTTGTATTCAACATCAGCCCCTGGTATTTTGCTAAGAATATAGATTGCGTCGGCTCCCTGTTCCGGTGTGTGTGTGTGATTTGGATTTTTAACGTAGTTTTAACAATTTTTCAGTCATATCGCTACGATGTCTGCAGTTTGGCAGTTTACAGTGATGTCTAGCACTGGGGCATCATGCTGCAGACATGTGGCATGATGTCCCACCCAGTCACATTATCCTGACACCAGGCCAACCAGTCTTAAAACTAACCTCTTAATGCTGAGCGCCAAGCGAGGTAGCTGTTAGTACCATTTTTATAAGTTTTTGGTATGACTCGGCCAGGGTTCGAACCCGAAATCTCCCTGTTCGGTCGGAATCGCCTACAACGCCGGTAGCATACCTGGACATCCTACAGAAACACTTGGTAGGTTCTATCCTACTCTAAGGCAAGAACGATCTTGTTTCTCTTCTAGATCATCTAGGCTGTTTAGTGAACTGGGAAAGTCAGACCTACGTCAATTACAAAACTTTGTCGATCTCGGTATGGAGTTATTAAAGCAGCGGGGGGGGGGAACAGACCACTTTTTCAAGACCTCCGTAAATAAAATAACAGGTTCCTACTGATGCTGGAAATAAAGGGTCAACGCATCAAACCGCGCCTTCTAACCGCATTTTGTATATCCGCGGTGTTAGCTCAATCGATTTACCAAACTCCGCTCTAACTTGACACGATATCATCCCTATTAGCTCGATATCGTTGCTGTTTTTTGGACGATTTTTGTCCCCGTTTTGTTGGAGAATATTTTTACACACCCCGTCTCTGTGTTTGGTCATTCACCCCCCACCCGCCGCTGCTGTTCATTTAACCGAATGTAAAATACTATCAATAATGATCGGAGAAGCACACTCGGCTAGATTAGTTCGAGAGCGACAAAAGGTTGTCAAAGAATATATACCCCTGCATGATTCAGTGAAGCGACAACTACAGTCGCGTCAGGAAGCGCAAACCGAATTTGCTGAAGGTGCAGAACATTTTCTTAAACCCATCTTGGAGCCGACAAAGAAAATCGTTGCGGCGACAATATCAACACAGCGAGCTCTCGAAACACTACCCGCTGATACTGCTGGTCATGTTCAGGCGGCTCAACCAATAGAATTACCAGAGGAGTCGGAGGCGTCATCCAAACTCGGGATTCCGATGGCAGATAAATTTATGCCTGACGCAGTTGAACTTATCGCGGATCCAAAAAATGCGATTAAAATCACCGCGATGGGGGCTAGTTTCAAACGAAAATATGTAAGGCCGGAGTATGCTAAATCATTAAGTAATACCAATTGGATTAAAAGTATATATCGTGTCCATACTGGTAGGGACGTTAGAACCGATGAGGTGTCCGCTAAGTTCATGTTTTTTGAAGATGAGGTTCAAAGAGAAAGACTAAAATATACAACACCACAAGCGTCACCATCGCCACGATCGTCACCATCGATGGAATCAATGACATCGATTTCGCCGGTATCATTACAACAATTTCCATTACAATCTTACCCGCCATCACCGGAACGAGCGGAGAGATTACGGCGGGAGTTACAGGAAAAAGAACAAGAACGACAAAAAATAATGAAACAACTAAAGAAACCACAACAACCGCAAGAACCACCACCAACAACGGAACAGCGACGACCAACGCCGAAGGAATTTGTAAAGATAATGAAATCACAACAAAAGACGAAAAAGAAACAAAAAAGAACCACGACCGATGATCCCGAAGATCCCAAAGATCCCGACGATAAGGGCGCAACCGGAAGTGGATACGGAAAAATATTTTGCCCCGATAACGTCCTCGCCGATGTTGATCGATTAGAAATTCTCATCTCGGGAAGACGAGCTGGTAATAATTCCCATGAAATAATCAACGAAATATCCGATATTTGTAAACGATTATTCACCGGCGGTGTTATGGACATTGACATATAATGGTCCCTCATTGACGAAATTAGCGACAGTGATTAATTAGTGATACAATTAATGAATAATGATCGTACATACCCATATACCAACTGCAGTTTATGCGATAAACTCACGACTACCGATATACAGAACAATCTACGGAAATGGACTAGGCGATGTCATCCAGGGCCTATTCTCAAGAATGGCCCCAAAAGCGATACCGATAGTAAAACAACTAGGAATGAAGGCGATTGATGTCATTCGTGAAAAGGCAGTTAACGCCGTTGGTGACGTTGCTAACAGAGCGCTTTTAGCGATCAAAGACAGACTAGCGAGATTAATACGTAAACGACCATCGGCTCAACCTCAACTAAAATTACCCAGCACAGATGTGATGCCATCGAGTGTCAGTAAAATAATTAATCAGGCCGCCAATCAAAAACTAGCGGAATTAACCGGCGAGCCAAATATAACATCTAGCCTAATAGCAGGAAGTGGTCTCACTTCGAGAAGTGGTCTTCGTGTTAAACGTAAACGATAGTATAAAATATGTTTAAGGGAATCTCCGATTCCACGTTCGACATAGACGCGCCGGTTGTAAAAGACGAATCCAAGCGCGACTATCAATACTATGGATTTAGTACGTACAATCGTGATGAAGAGTGCACCAAAGTCATGTGAACTGGATCCGATCCCGACGTCACTGCTGCTAGAGTGCTTGGATCCAATACTGCCTTCACCAACTGATGTTATTAATACCTCTCTCTCAACTGGCGAATTCCCATCATTTTACAAAACTGCCATTGTAAAGCCTCTGCTGAAGAAACCAACA
>JAECUM010058405.1:0-11093 GCA_016617855.1 Megalonaias nervosa | reverse complement strand
TTTGTTTCAGTTTCAAATTTTACATTAGAAAATATTACTAATAATAGATTTGCTAGCTATACTGAAAATGGCATTTTGCGTAACTATGACGATGAAGAAGATGATGTTGTTGTTAGTAAAAACAAATTTAAGCAGACCAACAATTGGACGAGATGATGTTAAGTACCATATTGCCAAAACAAAGAATAAAATTTAATTTTACTATCACAGAGCATCAAATAATTTTATCAACTTATAAAACCCTTTTTAAACGTAAAAATAACTGGACAACAAAGAAATATAAAATGCGATTTTATTTTTGTTAAAATATTTAATTGAATGCCAGTCGATGATGCAAGAAAATTACATTTAATTTCTCTGTGTAAACCAGTAAAATGTAAATCCGTACTAATAAAATACGAAGAAATTTATAATAATATTATTCGATCGACTTAGTTGGTACCCAGCTGTTAAATTTGTCGCCATATCCACGCCATTTGACTAAACTTTTGTTGCCGCGCTTTTTAATAACTTTTTCAATAACAAATATATCTTGTTCTGCTTTCTGAAGTTCTTGCTCGTAAAAACTGCCAGTTATAGACTCACCTAATAAATCTTTCAACGAGTATGTAACTGGTATTGTTAAAAGTACTTTATCAACAACAAATATTTCTTCACTCCAGTTATGAGTATATCCTTTTTCAAATGTATTTTTTTTTGTCAAAGAAATTCTAACTTTATCACCTACCTTAAATTTATGTCTGCGGTACATATTTTCGTTTGCTAATATTGGATCTGCAATCGCGTCGTTTGGCGACATTTTCAGGGATCTGTGTTTCGTGTTATTATAATCGTCAATAATTTCTTATTAAATTGTCAATATATTTACTCGTATTTTTAGATGTCAAATACTTGTGGATTTTTTCTTTGAGCGTGCGATTAAATCTTTCAACGATGACGCTTTTCCCTCATTTCCTGTAACATATTTTTTAATGTTATTTTGCACTAAAAACTGTTCAAATTTTTTATTAAAAAAACCGGTTCAATGATCAGTTCAGGTTCTATTTGGTTGTCTTTCTGTACTTGTTATTATTTGTTTTAATGCATCAGTTATAGATGTCCCTGTTTTATACGAAACGGGTATACTAAACGCGTATTTGCTAAAAACATCTACAACATTAAAGAGATATCTCTTTGGAGGTCCATCGGCTCCAACGTTAAACTGAGCTGGATTTGAGACATCAACTAAATATATCGCCCAGATGTCATCAATGGCATTTGCGATAACTTTACGTCGCGGTAACTTTTTTTTTTAGGTTTATGTAGCCCTAAGGCAAGATCATCATATAATTCTTTTTACCGAGTCCGAGTTTATATTTTGCTTCAATAAAACCCTGGACCAATCTTCGGTCAACACGTTCTCGCATATTTACAGGTTTCATATCACGAAGTTCGTCTAAAATTACTTTATCGCAGCTGTGTTTATGTTGTTCGTTGTCTGGAAGTTCAATGTCTCTGTAGCAGATATCATGGCGCATTCCTATTGCGTCAACTTGATTGTAAGGCTCTTGTCCTGGCAGCGGATTATCGTTTTCATCAAGTTGCTTATCAAGAGGATTATAACGTCTAGTATATTTATGGCCTGGCAATGTCCAACCGCCTTTCGGTTTCGGCAATTTTCCAATTAATTTATCTATATCTATACCTGTTCCAATTATTTCTCTGTTGTTGCATTTCTGACAATATGTAACAATTTTATTTTGCTCGAGGCATACATCTCTATCGCAATCGCAGTCGCATGTCATTATTTATTTAGTCATCTACTAAAATAATCTCCCTGACAACGTCAGGAGGGTAACCCGCTCCGGACAACTTTGTTTTTTGGTAAAAACATACTTTTTTTCTTCCGCAGATTGCACAAATACTTTTCAGCATTATTCTATTATTTTTTGTTTTTTCTGTTTTTTCGTCTTTATTTTCTGTTTTAGCTTTACACTTAAGACAATATGTTGACATTGTTATATTTGTAATTTAGATAAAATTTAATGCAATCTCATCATTAGCGTGAGAAGGTTTTTTGTCAAATTGCAAAATAAACTTTAAAAATCTGGATTTTTGGTCATCTGTTTAATGAACATTACGCTATAATATCCACAAGCGGAAATTCCAACTGGTTGCATTTGATTAGACGAATAATTTATTACTGTTTTCTTACTCATATATTTTTTTTTCTTGCGTCACTTGGTGGAATTCCGAACGAGTCAAAATAATTGTTATCAAAAACAGCTACCCAATGTGTACCAGATCCGTCACTGAAATCTTGTATATTTATCACACACGAACCTAGCGTCTCTGGAATCGCCGTAAGTTCATCTTTAGAATAAACTCCACTGAAATTTTTAACTTTTTTTAGTTTGTCAGGTATATCAAAATTACTTAACGCGGTCGACTTCATCTCTTTGTTCCTGGCAACATTAGTCCTCGTCCTACTCCTAACAGATTTGACAATAGACTTCCCGCCAATTCTGCTAGTAATGGAGCTATTGGAATAAATCCACCTTTTCTCCTCGGTCGTGTCTTTTTTCTCGTCGCTGTCTTTCTTTTTGCTGTTTTTCGTTTAGGCATTATATTTATCTTTAGATTTAAAACTTATCTTTATTCCATGACCTTCAACTGCTTTTTTCTTTGCGCCAGATACAGCTCCAGGCGCTGCTGCTACTCCTAATGTACCTAATACTGGCAAAATTTTAGGTATTAACGTTCTGGCCATTACAGATAGTGCCGGACCGACGAAACCACCTTGTTTTGACATTGCATTTATTTGTGCAGCACTTAAATTTAAAACAAAAGGTTTTTTTGCGCTCGTATTTATTTATTTGTTTTTTGGTTAACATTAATTTTGTTAAAGTACCTAAAACACCTGCGTCAGGGTTGACCTTTAATGATACTTGCCTTTTCTTTGCAACAGCAGCTGATAATTTGTTAACTTGACCATCAGTCAAATATATTTCTTTTACAATATATATTGTCATCTTATATTAAAGTTACAGATTAAACTTGTACCGACATTTTACCTCCAACAAAATCAATCGTTATAGTTCTGTCGCTGATCACTAACGCATATACATATAACTGCGCTGCTGGAACTGCTCCTAATGTCCAAGTAATTTCAATATCAGCAGTTGAAATTACATCTCTTTCATTTTGTTTACTAACATCAACATAAAATATCGGATAAAGTGTACGAATTTCCTCTACTGATATCTGAGATCTGTCTCCAACATCTTGATATTTTTGCAATGCGTCCATAAGATACATGTAAGGTCGAGTAATGTTTTTATTAGCGTCATCTGCAAAATCACATTCTATCGCCCGATCTGGATATTGCTTTGCATTTATTCTAGCATATATTCTTCTAACATCAGCATTATCAAATATCGCATTATTTTGTTGTTGGTTACCACGTCGTGCTTGCTGTTGAAATACAACAAATATTTGCCGTGGCTTTTGTTCAGTTGACGTCGTTGTGACTCGCCATGTGTAGTCTGCAGTATTTGGAATTGCTGTTTGATATATTTTATGTTGCTGAAAATGAATTTTCTTTGTGCGGTTTTTATGAATATCATCTAATTCGAGCGACTTTGAAATTGTTGGCGTTATTCGTGGCATCCACAGCGAAAGTTTGTTTATGACAAACTGTACATCAGCCCTGCCAAATCGAAATAAACAATCATTTTGTTCTGATCGATCTAAAATAAGCGTATGTTTAACTCCGCGAAATTCTTTATTGTAATCGCGACAAAATCCAAATATTGTACTTAACGGCAGCATCATGGTAATTTGACGTGATTCTGCTGCAAGTGCCTTTCTCTTAACATGAACTTCATTGTAACGTCTATTTCTTAAGCTAATTGTCGCGTTAACTAAATCTAACATTGCAACACCGTCTGCAGCTAAAGCTGGTGCGGCTATACCAAGATTATTACAAGCTGCAGTAAGTGAGACTCTTGTAGCATCTGTATCAGCGGCTGCAGCTGGTGGTATTATACCAAGATTATTAGCATTAGCAATAAGAAAATCTCTTCCAATTGGAAAATCTGCAGCTGCATTAGCCCCAAGTGTGAATGTTCCTTTTGAAATAAATTCTCCAGATCCTGCTGTACCAATTCCGATATCTTTAAACCACATCATATTAGTTGTAGTGGACCTGGAATAGTCGTCAGAAAACGAAATAGTATTTAAGATTGTACTTGCAACTTGCAGGTGACTTGAAGTATCTTAGACAGTTTGATTGGCCAGCTGATATCTGGCACTTTTAAATAAACACCAACCATCATTTATAAGAGCTACGTCTACGTTAGCTGCAATTGCGACAGGTGGAACAGCTACTGTCATAATCTTGCCACGAACTTCTAACATTGCTTTATGAGGAAGCAGAAATACGTCATCGTCTCTAGTATTAAATGTCCTAACTCCAGCCTTATTAGGTTCGTTAGAATTTTCATCGAGATACTCAATATATTCAAATTCTGTTACCGTGTCGTCTTCGTCATAAATTTCTGCTAAATCGAGATAATTTTTAACATACATTTTTTTATTTATTAGGTTATACAAAATTATTGCCAATCATGTAGTGATTGGCGTTGTTACTTTAGATATTAATTTTTGTATAATTTGTTCTCCTTTCGGTGATAAAAGTTTTTTTGTTGTTGTTTTCATTGCGCGTTGAGTTTATTTTGTTGGTGCGATTTCTGAAATAGCTTGTTTGATTGTCGGTCTTTTTATTTTATCAGCTATTTTTTGTCCAACAACAGTTCCAGCAGCAGATGCAGCTCCAGTTGCAAAGGCTTTTGATGAGTCAAGTGCAATTGGTGCAACTTTATGAGCTATTCCTGGAACATTTTCTGTAATGTTAGCAAATATATTTCCCAAAAATCCTCCTACTATTTTTCGTCGATAAACTTTTTTCTGTTTCATTATATCTGAGGTAGTATAATTTTATTACCCAATCTTTCGCATTACTAAAAATCTTTTAGGTTTTTTTTTTATAAAATATGTTTACTATTGTTCGCGTAAGTGTAAATAATAAGTAACAATTTCATTGTTTAAATTCAGTTGTCGTACAGACTGATCTGTCAAATGCATATTTATTTCTTTTATTTGATTTTTAATATTTAGCGGATAATAAATAACCTGACGTGGACTAATTTGCCTCAGAGAACCAGGTGGAACGTCTGTTGAAAAACTGTATATCGTTTGTCCTTTACTACCTAAGGCTGAGTAAGATCCAGATGCGATAGAGCAATTTACCAATATTGTGTTTACATCAATTATATTCACTGGAAATTTACCGTCATATGTAACAATATTTTCAGCAACAGAAGAAGATATCAAATAATCAAATCCTATCAGTGGTGCGATACTTTTTGGTCTGTCTAGATAAAGAAATATATCTTTTAATATCATTCAAGCGCGTAACGTATTATAATTTGCTGTAAGCTCAAAATTATCAGCTTTACCTTCATTTTTTGTTAATAACTCTTTTATTATTTGATTTAAATCAGTAATATTATAAGCTCCTTGTGGAATATTAAATGTTTTCCATGTGGTAACTGGACGACCTATACTAGGAGTAGTAAATTCAAATTCATCATTTACTCCAGTTTTTACATTAGCCATAGAATTCCAACAAGTGCAGGAAATTAGTCCAATTTCATATTGTTTTTCACGATCTAGTTCTATTGGCGGAATATACTTTACTGAAAACTTTACGCTATCTTTATCTGATTGGCTAGAGTCTAGTAATAATGTTGCTGACATTTATTATTATATTTTCATAAAATTAAATCGCGATGTAAAGTTTCGTATTCGTCAGATGTTAATAAATTTTCCGATCTCAAATTATCAATTATGTCAATAATTTCATTGTCAATTTCAGCACCAACATTTCCGGCTTCTTTTGATGATATCAATAACATTAATCTGCCATTCATTTCAATAACTGATGAAAATATTCTAACTCCTTTTCCTGTTCTTTCTTCTAATACACTTACAGTTTCTGTTGGACTTTCTTCTGATATTCTTTCTGAATCGATTTCTTTTGCACTTTCTTCTAATATTTTTTCTAAATCTACTTCTTTTGCTACCGTGCTTAAAACATTATTGGAATGTTTGTACTTTTTTTTTTCTTTTATCCGATTAATAGCTTTGATATAAAGATCAGCGATAATTCCAAATCGGTAATTTTCAATATTTTGCCAATAATTTCTATTTGATGGTAATATACCATCAAGATATTTCTTACTTTGTTCTTTTATTTTTTCTAGCTTTTTAATTTTTTCTTCAGTGTTGTACTCTTTTTTGATAATATCGTATGCTCTCGAATCTTTAAATTCATGTTTTAAGTTAAATAATTTATACTCGACATCTTCTATTTTGTTATTTATTTTTTTTTTAAATCCTGTTCAAATTTTGATAATATTTTTGGATATTCTTTTATCGGTACATATTCTTCTATTTTTTTCGTCATCTCACTTAACCTTCTTTCAATCGGCCAACTACTGTTGCGTCTAATAATCTTCGTTCGAGTGCAAGTGGATTATTAATAAGCCGATCTATTTCAGCTTGTCTAGCAACAGGATTATGTATATGCGCTGTAAGTAACTCTACTAATCTTCTTTTTTCTTCTTCAGATCTTTCAATAATTCTTCCAGCAGCTGCTTCTTGTTGTTCTTTAACTAATCCGAGTAAACCTTTTTCTTGTAATTTTTTAAGTGCTTCTTCTGATAGTGGTTTAGTTTCAGGTTGTTTTCCAAGTAAAGCCTCATTAACTGTTTTGAGAGCGGCGGCTGTTGTTTCTGCTGCAACCACTTGACCACGTCGTGTTTGTTGGATCATCTACCTAAGTTCAGCTTTAGATTTAACAAGTGTTTTTAGATTTTCTATATGTTTTCTGTACTTTGCTTGTCTTTCCATTAATTATATACTATTTTCTATAAAAATTACTGTAGGTATTTTTCAATACAACAGCGAAACATTTTACTCGTGTCATTGGTTAATTTGTCAAACAAAAAAAAGTCATATTTATTTGCTGTCGCTTTATGATATAATTCAATATTTTTTTCTTTTGTTACATCACCATATTGCTCGTTCGCGATATTTCTAACGCCGACATTGTCAAGTCCTGGAAATAATATAAAACAACCAGTATTTCGCCTAATAAATCTGTCAATATTATTTAAACCTTAGGCGAGATAAACAGAATTACATTTTTTATTACGTGATAATGAAAATATGATCTTATTTTATTCATTTCCTCGTTGGTTAGCGGAATATCATCAAAAACAACTATCTTGTATTCGGACAAATCAAGTTGATTAACTGGAACAAGTTCTTCTGGTTGTTTGATAATAAAAAAATCTTCACCAGCCTCAAGAACATCACGAAGTTTGTCAATATAATTGTTAACTAGTTCGTACTTATCCTGTTGTGGATTAATTGTGTAAATATAAACGCGATCGTAGTTAAAATTATCTCCTAGAAGTAAATTCATAAGCAAGTTTGTTTTTCCCGATCCAGTTCTTCCAACAATAAGATAATGACAATCTGGAAGTTCGTTCTCATGTTTGTTTTTCACCAGCCGCTCTGTATCAAAGTTTAATATCGACGATTTTGCCATTATTGATATACAATTTTATGTTATATAAAAAATGTTGTCAGACAATAAATAAATAATGAGCTATTATACAAAATTTGGAACATTAGTAGGAGATTCATCAGCTGTAAGACGGTAAGGTTGATCTATCAGGTTACCTGAAAAAATCCGGCGACACAATGACAGGAAACTTGTTTATGTCAAATCAACGAGTACTAGATTTAGAAACAGAGCATCCGCCAATAAATGTCGTTAATACGCAAGCTGTTAGTTATGCACAACTTAAATTAGTCGACAATAATAAACTATCATTGACGGGAGGAATTTTAAGCGGCAACTTAGATATGTCAGAAAAAACAATAATAAATTTGGAGACCAGGTATCCACCAGCAAACTTAAATCAAACTCAAGCGGTAAGTTATTTGCATTTGAAGTATGTTGATGATAACAAACTTGATACAATAGGTGGGACAGTTACAGGTAATATCAACATGTCAGGAATTTTTTTTTATAAATTTAGAGATTGTATATCCGCCAGAAAACTTAAATCAAACACAAGCTGTAAGTTATGCACAACTAAAATCTGTTGAAGATAATAAGCTTAACAAAGCTGGTGATACAATGACAGGTGACCTGTCCATGTTAAATTCAAACATAACTGAATTACCAATAACCTCACCATCTGATAACACTGATGCTATTAGTTATGCTCAATTAAAAGAAGAACTTATCCCATATTTTAAGAAATCCGGTGGACCAATGTCAAGTAACATAAATATGAAAGCCAACAAGATAATGACAACTTACGTTCCTGTTAACCCTAATTATCTGACAAATAAAGCGTATGTTGACAGTCTGTCTATTAATGTAAAACAAACCAAAAATAATGTTGGGTATATTTCAATATTGTTTAAGGCAACCGACAATCGAATTGGGTTTGAGGTAAGCGCATCAGCATATTATCCTGAAAATTATCCTTATTACGCTTTCTCTGATAAACACGAGTGGACGACCAACGGAGAAACTGAAACATTTTGGATCAAAATCAAATGTCCTACTGCAGTTGCTATTTGGCAATTTCATTTGCGAGGCCGATTAAATCCTAGCGTTTGTCGAATTTATAACTGGCGATTGGAAGGATCAAATGATGATATTAATTGGGCAACATTGTATAGCACAACAGACACATTTCAACAACACAATATTGTATGATGCCAACTGAAAACACTGTTAACAAGTACTTGTATTTTCGAGTTTATGTTATTGCTGCTGAGCGTCCGTTTCCAGGACTGACAGCATTTCGAATATATACACTCTATGATCAAATTTAATCTAATGCTATAAAATAATGTCAGAAACTTTAATTATAACCGTTGCGAAAGAATTTTTGATAATATATTCAACCCTAAAATAGATGTTGGAGCTGTTAAGGACATAGCAAAAGAGTTACAAGGTTTGAAACAACTTGGCATAGAATCATTTAACAGACTTATAGCGTCAGATTATGTTTATAAATGTATTCGCGTTATGTATATGTGAGGACCACAACTGAAAAAAGCAACATAAAACTTTGACATTATAAGCAGATCATGTCATCCTGATGATTGTCTAGAAGAACAAAAACAAATTGAAATTATATTTAAAAAAATATTACTCGAGCTTGATTAGTATAACATAGATTTTATAATAAAATCAGACTTAATAAAAACACGAGTTTATAGTGGAAGAACATTGGAAGAAAGACGAATAAACGAAAATGATACTCGTCTTGACAAACTAGCGGAAACTATGAAAATAAAAATAAAAAGAAACAAAAATGTATATGACAGTTTTTCAAAACGACATATTTTTAAACATCTCGGTATGTACTACAATGACAAAGAAACCTTGGTTAAAATCGTTACTATGACGTCAGACGCCGAGTTAATTATTAAAGTGTACGCAAACACAATTTTGCCAATGATGCGTAAAAAAGACCCAGAATTTGATCCGATTATTGTTAACAAGTCTAGAAAGATAATCAAAACTTTAGACGATGAAATTAATAATTTTAGTGATGATGAGCGAGAAAAGTTTTTTGAATCAAATAAAGTTGGAAGTAAAGTCTGATTCTTATTATGATATAAGTGAAAAAGACGATATTCCATTCCCATTGTCTACAGTACTCTAGACAATTGTCACTACGAAATTATTACAACGAAATTAAAACAATATTCACAAAACCATATGAAAAATTAATGTTAAAAGTAGCTTCTGCTGTTGGTCTTCTTACAATTGAACTAGATAAGCTTAAAAAATAATGTTAGCAAATTTCGTAGTCGCATAAACAATTATCAGACAACATCTTGTTCTCAAAAATTTCACGTTAGATCATTTGAGCTTAGTATTCGGGTATATTGATGAAACATAAATCGATTACAGTAATTTGGTGGATAAAACAGATTTGTACGAGAGTGAAGTAAGAAATAGTTTTGATTCATACGCTTGGTTAAAGAAACAATATGTACTAACAGATGCACGATATAAGAGTACTTTGTCAGATGTTTATGATAAATACAGAGAGTTTATTGCTGATCCTAATAATATTAAATTTCGCGAGTTTCGTGATTCAATTGCTGGTGCCAGAACTTTTGTTTGTGTGTAAAAAATTGTATAATGAAAAAAACATATCATCGATTTCAATCACATATCAGAAGAAATTCAAGAACAAGATGTTGAAGCATTAGTAAAATATAAATTTTATCATGAAAACCTCTGGTGTGTAAAAGAATGTTATAAATGCTACCGTAGAATACTTCGAGTAATATCATATTTGCCATTATTAATGACTAGCTCTGGTATAATTTCAAGTGAAGCATCATTAAATCCGTTTTTGTTAATAATATCTGGTGTCGGTGTTTCTCTTACAACAGCGTGTAAAAAAAATTAACATCGACTTGCAACTAAAAAAAAAAACACGCTTGCAAAACAGCAAGTATCACCTATAAAAAATACTTGATCAGATACGATCCTATTTGCGTGGAATAAAATATGATATGGACGATTTAATACGCGAGTTCTGTATTATTGACAGTATGTTAACAGATATTCTGCCAATGAGAGAAAGCAGATATGAAAAAGATTATCATAAAATATGGGTTACAACAGTAGTAGATGTTTAATTTTGTATAGCTTTAGAAATATCGTTCTCAAATAAAGCATCAACTATATTGTCAATTAATGTCATTGGATCATCTGCCCAACCGCTTATTAGTTCGTCATTTTCAGTCGCAAATAACCATACTGATCCATATATTGGTAATATATGGTAACCAACTTTTTTGATACAATTGCTTATTATTTTAGTTGTCATGCCAGTATAGCTTGAGCCTGCTCTAATCGAATTAAATCTCTTACAAATTTGTTTGTCAGATCAAATCCAACATGTCGGATTCAATGACAAAAGGACATTATATATATA
>JAECUM010058403.1:0-16941 GCA_016617855.1 Megalonaias nervosa | reverse complement strand
CATGCACAGTCAGTCTTCGCAAGTTTTATCTCCAATATTTAGCTTTGCAGAAACAAGATTTGAATCTGGTGGGTCCAGTGGCAGCTGCCACATAGATTGCCAGACACAGTTGATGTCAGCACGACTCCCTCACTGCCAGTAGTTTAGTACTTTTGTTGGATTCACCCACAGACTTTATCAGGGCTATTCCAGAAATAATGGTATTGTGGGGGGATGTTGGAGGGCACTTTATATTTTCACCCACCAGGCATAAAATGTAATTAATAACACCCCTACCATCTTGGATGAAATATATATATTTCTTTAAGCACTACCATGCATAAAATTTGTTTGCATAAATTCAGCCAAGTAGGAATGCATGTTAAGATAAAGGACAGTACCTGAGACAGCTTAATTTCAGTGCAGTGCATTCTAACCCCCAACCACCGCTGTAGATGTCCAGATGTCTAACATGCAGGATTCCCACGCTACCAGGAAGTTGGGAAAAAGTAGGGAGAAATGATAATTTTTCCTGACCATGAAAAGTCCTTTAATTTTAAAAATATTGATGAAAGTCAGGAAAAACCAGGGAATTGTCTGCCACCAATTGACGCATTAAAAAGGAGTTTGTGATATCACGTGACTATTGGACATGTAATGGTTTGAGATTTGTGAAGTCATGTGACTAGTAATGCAAATGGCAAGCACAGGGTCAGGTTTCATCTATGCTGTAGTTGAGTCTGGTCTGTCAGCGGATTAAAGACATAAAGAATATAGGACTTGCCATTTCTGAGAAAATAAATCATTTTCCTATCGATTTCATGGAGGTATAAGTCATTATAATGTCGTTTAAATTTGCTAAGCCTATTGATAAGTGACTACCATATACCACTACCACATGGTGGTGACAAATTCTAAATTTTTGATATGCAATTGCTCTGACTCCACACTCCAACCTAAATGTCAAAATGTGAAAAATGGGGTGGAATATTCAGAGGAAACCCAATCAAAAAACAGACTGCTATTTGTTTTAAGCCAAATTTATTGTCCAAAATTGTCGAATCTCTGGGCTGAACTTTGGTGCGAAACTATTACACAGTGAGATATAGCTTGAAATATTGGTTTCAGATTTTGAATAGAGCGCAGGAGAAATGAGAAATTGTTGTCCCTTGTTTTATATTTTAAAAAACGATAGGTGCCCCTGTATCAATACAGGTTTGGGGACTAGTTTATTGAATCACAAGAAGACAAGTTGATTTTACAGAAAATTCATGCCTTGTTTATACAACAATGTATAATTTTGAAGGTCTTTTGTCAAAATTTAAATCAACCATTTTGTAAAACTTTTTTAATGATGGATTTTTAATCAAATTGTCTTAAGGAGTGTAGGTTGTTTGAAAAATCTTGTTTGGGATTTTATTGGCACACATAAATTCAGGGTTAAACTTTTTTCATCACAAGACAAGATTCTAATACTCTGCTTTTGCTGTTTTGTTTTTTGCATACTCAGGGGTCATGCTACCAGGTGAAGTGGGCGTGTTGATGTGTTACATATAAATACTTCTTTTAAAAAGAGAGAGTGAGAGAGATTAATACCTGCATCTACTTTGGACAGGACTTAACACAAAAGAATGCAGAGAATTAGGTTTGGTTTCCCATGGGGATGTGGCCTTTTATTCTGTCTTAAGCATCATAATTAATCATTAATTAAATGAGACTATGGTAGTGCTTTAAATGTTAAAGATAATTGTCAATGCTTTTAAGTTAAAGGTAATGATCAGTGCTTTAAATGTTAAAGGTAATTGTCAATGCTTTTAAGTTAAAGGTAAATGGTCAGTGCTTTAAATGTTAAAGATAATTGTCATCGTTTGTAAGTAAGGTAATGGTCGGTGCTTTAAATGTTAAAGGTAATTGTCAATGCTTATAAGTTAAAAGTAAATAGTCGGTGCTTTAAATGTTAAAGATAATTGTCAATGCTTTTAAGTTAAAGGTAAATGGTCAGTGCTTTAAGTGTTGAAGGTAATTGTCAGTGCATTGAAAGTTAAAGATCATGGTCAGTACTTTGAAAGTTAAAGGTAGTGGTTCAGTGCTTTGAAAGTTAGAGATATTGGTCAGTACTCATGCTTTTGTTAACAAATCAGGACCTACTGAACAACTTTGAAATCATATTTTCTATTTTCTGATAGCTTTGTGAAGTTCAATAATTATAAAGTTTGGTTTACTCTCCAAGGGCTGTGCAGATGAACTTTTGTCAGGCAGAGTTTTTCAAAATGGCTGAAACAATGGGCATCTAAATATGCCCACCCACACCTTTAGTAAATATAAGAAAGTGCTTGCAATTGACTTTCATACTTGAAATATAGGAATTCCATGAAGAAGCAACATTTGTGTCTCCTAACTGTCAAATCTTGTTTATGTTCCATAGGTTAGTGAATTAAAAACAAACCTGTCCTTGCAGATTGTGCCACTGTGCCAATTGCTACTCAACACATGTGTATCTTTCACCTTGGTGATATTACTATTTATGTTTTGAATGGGATCATAGCAACAGCTGAGAGCTATAAAGCACTAAATAGGCACTGTTAATAAGACATGTTACTTAGCTGTTTGGATCTTTATTTATAGACATAACCTACCCTGTTTTTATGTGCTGGATGCATCTCTCTGGCATATGTTACTACCAAAGGGTCAGTTTTACATGTCAGAGTATGCACCAAGTGGCCTTTGATCAGTATATCCCCTGGGGTACAAGACTGAGAGTCAAAAATCTGCTTGATGTCAAAACTGGGGATCAGACTGATTAAAAAACAAACTTTACTGTCAAAACTGGGGGTCAAATTAAAAATTCGGGGGTCTCTAAAACACAAATGAGGGTAAAGGGAAACACTGCATTGATTATATGACATAAATAGGAGTTTTAAAAAACAAACTGCTGTATCATTAATTTAATAAAAAAATTTTGACATTACTCATTCTTTGACAAAATTTGGCAAAAGTTTTAAAATTTCCCAAGTTAGGGATGATGATGATGATCATTGATGGTGGTATGGCTGTTAAAAAGGACATAACAATTTTGCTATAGAATAAGTGTCATTTTTCAGTGGGGAGTGTCAACAAGTCACACTAAGGCCTGAAGCAGCAGTTTAATGTCCTTACACAGTCTACCAAGCAAACTGGATCATTCTGCCATTAAATTGTAAAGTACTCTATACCACTGTGTTAGTGCAGAGAAATTTGTCAGTTTTTTTTTTTTTGTAGTTGCTCCTCTGTTATGCATGTACATGTCTTTTTCAAAAATGCACCCATGTTATGCAAGTACAGTGAAACCCGGCTATAACACAATGTTGGGGGTCCACAAAGTGAAATCCAGCTATAACACAATGTTGGGAGTCCACATAATGAAACCAAGCTTTAACACAGTGTTGGGGGTCCACAATTGAAACACTACTATAATACAATGTTGGGTGTCCACAAAGTGAAACCCAGTTATAACACTGTTGGGCATCCACAAAGTGAAACCCTGGTATAATACAGTGTTAGGGGTCCATAAAGTGAAACCCAGTTATAACACAATGTTGGGGGTCCACAAAGTGAAACCCTGCTATAATACAATGTTGGGTGTCCACAAAGTGAAACTCTGCTATAACACAATGTTGGGGGTCCATGAAGTGAATCCCTGTTATAACACAATGTTAGGGGTCCACAAAGTGAACCCCAGCTATAACACAATGTTAGGGGTCCACAAAGTGAAACCCTGTTATAATACAATGTTGGGTGTCCACAAAGTGAAACTCTGTTATCACACAATGTTAGGGGTTCACAAAGTGAAACCCTGCTATAACACAATGTTTGGGGTCCATGAAGTGAATCCCTGCTCCGGTGGCCTAGTGGTTAGAGCGTCCGCCTCGGATGCGGGAGGTCGCAGGTTCGAACCCCGGCCGAGTCATACCAAAGACTTTCAAAAATGGTACTAACAGCTACCTCGCTTGGTGCTCAGCATTAAGAGGTTAGTGTTAGGACTGGTCGGCCTGGTGTCAGAATAATGTGACTGGGAGGGACATCATGCCACATGTCTGCGGTATGATGCCCCAGTGCTAGACATCACTATAAACTGTCACACTGCAGACATCGTAGCAATATGACTTAAAAATTGTTAAAAGCTATGTTAAAAATCTAAATCACACTCACACACCCTGCTATAACACAATGTTAGGGGTCCACAATGTGAATCCCAGCTATAACACAATGTTAGGGGTCCACAAAGTGAAACCCTGCTATAACACAATGTTAGGGGTCCACAAAGTCCACAAGATAACAAAATAAATAATTCATTGGACAGGGCTCCAGGTTGCTAGTAAATTACTTGAAATTGTGACCAAAAGTTCTAATTTGCAAGTAGATTTTGCAGGACAGTAACCGGTTGGCAGCAAGAGAAAAACAACTGTCTATTGCTTACAATTTATCTGTCAGTCCAACATGTACAGTCCTACCTGTTTATCTCTACATTTTCTGGCCCAAGGTAATGGTGTCATCATTAGCAGATGTTGAGATGGGGGGGGGGGCAAGAAAAAATCAATATTTAGCAGACGAGTGAAATTCATCTGTAAGGGGTAGCATGTTGTCAGTACATAGTATTTACATTTTGAAAAATAAGCAATGGAAATTTTGATAAATTGAAGACCAAACCAATTTGAGAAACATTTGTATCTTGACAACTTAAACTTGTGTTACACAATCCATAATGCGTGAGGTACAATACATGCACATGAAATATCCATGATTAGGTCACAAGTTAGAGAATTACTCTATCAGACACATTCCATTAGAAAATATATACAGTGTATAAAAATATTTATAAAAGTATCCATTGTCCACCAATAGTGTCATTAAACTAGGGATTGTATTGGTTGTTTGGTTGCTATTTACATACTACATAAATTGACTAGATTTTTGACTGCCCAGAAAATGTGAACTTCTTAATGAGGCTACCAAAGGAAAGAAGCCACTCATAGGGAAATGAAAACATTTCACCAAGTTTGAATTTATTAAGCACAAGTAAAACTTTTATGCTTGTAAAACACTCACAAATTACAGAATACGCAAACAGGATAATGGATATAATTATGGTTATCAATAGTATAATCAATACAGCAAATTAAAATGGAATTTAAGTAAAATTTAAATTAATTAAAATTAAATGTTTTTGGCAAAACAGGGCAGAGATGGGGATAATAATAGTTTTGAATTTGTGCAAGCTTTTACTGTTTTAGCAGTCGTGACAGTTTTATGTGTAAGTAAAAAATTTTCATACATCTTTTCAACATGTCCCACCTTCATTTTCCTTAACAGCCAGGTATTTAGTTTCAGGAGCTTGTAAATTTAATTTGCATTTTATGCCGCTGTTGGTAGCCATTGTAAGCATAAATAAAATTGGTTTTTTTGTTGGGTCCTGAGTGGTCTAAAGTGCTCACTGTTCCAGATCACTGGCATCTCAATTCTGTCTGCATGTGTTCAAGACTCCGGCTCAGCTAATGTGTGTATGCGACAAAGCTTGCTAGTAGCTTCTCATGGATCAGTGGTTCTTCACGGGGTTTTCCCATGTTCTCCCTCCACCAGTTATACTGGCCACCTTGTATAGCCTATCTTGTGCTGAAAAATGGTGTTAAACCCCATGACAACAACTTTTTCATGTCAACCAGTTTTTTATTATTGATGATCAAATGTTTGCAAATGGTGACTATTTTTAAGTTGGTAGCCATTCAGTGACCAATAAAGTAGATGTGCTTGGAGCTTTGTTGGAACTTGTGTTAGTAACTATGATTTTGCACCACTGCAATGCAACAAAGGAAGTACACTGTAGTATGTTTGATTAAAATAAATCCCTCCACTCCTTCGAATTAAATGATTCTGTTCCAGTGTTCAACGACAATACGTGTAAGTTGAATGTCACAGTGACAGGTGGCCTGTGTATATTGGAATGATTTGAAGCTGATGTCTGCATTTGTGACTCAAAAATACAAAGGATCATTTCAGATTTTAAGCATACATGTATAGCCATATGAAGACTTCAAAGCTTACACGAAAAGCATTTTGTTGGGTTATATAATTTATATTTAAGGAATTAACTAGGGTAAGATGAATGTAGGGTTACATGTATGTGGCAGTGACCAAAACTGATCCTGACAATTCAGGTGATCAGTTTGTTTCAACAAAGACATTATTTGGTGCATGGGTGTGTATGGGATTGATTGAGTAGGCATTGGTGTTCTGTTGCTTTCCTTTAAATGAGTAGATAAATTAATTTCATTATAAATTACAGTGTGAATCTTTTTTCTAGATCTGTTGGCTATTGTGTACTTGGAATTGGGCAGTGATTGTATGCCGGATGCATTGAAGACAAACATAAAGACTTAATAAGTTTATTGTTGATCATGGTTCAGTAATAATTAGATTAAAAATTATGAAGTTATTAATATGCTAACAGCTTTCAGCAGTAAGCAAGAAGAAGTGATATTTGTTGTGGTTCTAAGTTTTTTAGTGAAGTTATTGCAGAATTTCAGGAGTCATGTAAAGACTGTGTTATATCCAAATTCATGTTACAATGATACATGTTATAGTGGGTTTTCAAGAGTGTCTAATGCAAAATGTGCCACTTTCATGTTTATATATGATTTGTCAGGGTCTTTTTATCATAAGAGAAGAACTCTTGCATAGGTAATCATGTATATTTATAGAAAATGATATTTTTTGTTATTTTATAATTTTTTAATATTTTTCAGATAATACACTGAACTGTTTGTTCTTTTCTTTCAGCCCCAGAGTTGGTAAATGTCAAAAAGAAGAAATCATTAAAGAAATTGGAACTCACACCAGGTATGCATGTAAATGCAATTAAAAAACATTTTACTGCAGCTATCACCTGACAAAGCATGGGAGACCTGACAAGGCATGGGTGACCTGACAAAGCATAAGTGACCTGACAAGGCATAGGTGACCTGACAAAGCATGGCAGACCTGATAAGACATGGGTGACCTGACAAGGCATGGGTGACCTGACAAAGCATGGGAGACCTGACAAGGCATTGGTGACCATCATTACTGCCAGCTTTAAGAATGAGAGAGTGAGTATTGTTTGATCATGGATGTGGACTCCATTAGTCTTGACACCACCACTCACCTTTATTGACATGTTACTCACTGTTTTCAGTTTGTTAATATTTTCACAACAATACAGTGGGCCAGGACTGACATGGTATGGCAGCCTGTTTGGACCATTATTCCAGATAAAAATATAATAAATTAGGTATTTTACTACATGGTTTGGAACATGGTTCAGTTTTGAAATTTTATTGGGTATTTCAACGCTGCAATCAGCAAAATGTATCAGTTCTTTGATGTTCAGGAAAAACTCAACCTGCTGAACATTGATCAATAAGCTTTTCTAAATTTAACCTCTGCCTTCTCACAACCTAATAGCATGGCTTCATCCGCTAATTTTTACTTTTCAGAAGGATATGCACTTTGCTCATGTCTGCAATCTGAGAAATCATCACTTAGTGATTTTGAGATAGCAACAGGCCACCAGAGACAAACCTCATGGACACATCAGCCCAAATCCTAGCCCTCAGTCCCTGGGGTTTAATGAGAATCATGGGCACATCAGCCAAAGTCCTTGCCCTCAGTCCCAGGGGTTTAATGAGAAATGTGGGCACACCAGCCCAAATCCTTGCCGTCAGTCCCAGGGGTTTAATGAGAATCATGGACACGTCAGCCCAAATCCTTGCCCTCAGTCCCTGGGGTTTAATGAGAATCATGAACAGTGTCACTCCTCTTAATGCATCTCCATGTTTGTGAAGTCAGACTGCATGGTTGACATTTTGCAAAGCACCAGGTCAGTCAGTTTTATACCGATATATGTGATTGCTTTTTTGGAGGGCTTTAGATTCCTTGACAACAAGGACAAAGCCATGCTCATCCAGTCATTGTATTCACCTGAAATTGAGTCTGCCATTCTTAGGAAAGTGTCTTAGAGTTATCTTAATGTTGACTACCATTAGCTCTAATAACAGAATTTCAGCCTGGGAATTTCTGCACCCCTTGGGTGACCTCATCTTTTGGGCCATTTTTTCATGAGACCCCTGCAGATGGTCTTTCTATCCTAGTGGTGGCCAGTCTTTTCCATCATGACCAATGATCTTGTTTTGGGCTATATGCGGTCCCATTTTAGTAGATGGGAGGACCTTACTTGGCTTGCAGCTGGCATGTCACTGTAGGACAAAGTTCTGTAGATGCCAGTACAGCATGCTGGGGTGCCCACCTTTTGCTATCCTTTTTAGAAGGAGAGATAAGGGGGATCTGACCTTCCCTGGAACTTCACCTAGAGGTGATGGCTATAATGCATACCTTTAAATCATGGCAGGAGATGATTTCTGGACATTTGTTGTTGTTGTTGTAGGGTTTATCGCCATTTTTCAGCACAAGATAGGCTATACATGGCGACCAGTATAACTGGTGGAGGAAGAATCCTGGAAAACCCCAGGAAGAACCACCAACCCATGAGAAGCTACTGGCAAGCTTTCTCATGTACCCACGTTAGCCGAGCCTAAGACTTGAACCCATGCAGACAGAGGTGAGGTGGCAGTGATCTGTAACAGTGAGCGCTTTAGACCACTCAGCCACTCAGGGTCCCACTGGACATTTGCAATCTCATTCTCTCCGACATATTAACTATATTTGATTACATCAAAAGGCAATGTGCAAACAAGTCCTCGGACCTCAGCCTCCTTGTTTGGGATTTTTCTGGTAGAGTCAGCTCAACAAATCTACATCAAAGTAGTCCATATGTCTCAGTCAGGCTGAATGAACTAGCAGACTCAGCATACCTAATGGTACCACACTCTCCTCTGTCTTCAGTCAGATCTGCACCCATTATGGTCAAACCCTCATAGAACATTTGTAATGAAGTGAAACCCAACTCTCGTGAGATGATTTTCTCTAGTTTCTGCATCAGAAAACTTTCCTCCCATAGTTTTGGTATTGAATTGAAAAGACATTAGCAGTACATGCTACCTTTCTGTGTCTTTCAGCAGTTTTTCAGTGTAATCACTACTTCCACTGGATTTGTAATATGTCCCCTGAGTGTCTCAAGCTCTCACTGTTACAGATCACTGCCATCTCACCTCTGTCTGCGTGGGTTCAAGTCTTGGGCTGAGTCAGTGTGGTTACATGAGAAAGCTTGCCAGTAGCTTCCTGTTGGTTGGTGGTTCTTTCTTGAGTTTTCTCGGTTCTTCCCTGTCCAGTTACACTGGCCGCATTGTAATTCCTGACTTGTGATGAAAATGGCATTAAACTGCATAACAACAACAACTGGATTTGCAGGGGACCTTTTTCTTTAAGCTGTGTCAGTCATATCTGTATGCTAACTCTAGCCCATAATAACTCTCATTAGATTTGAAGCTGTGTCAGGGCATATCTGTTTGATAAATTGAGCCCATATCTCGTGTGAGATTTAAAGCTGCTTTACATACTTAGGGGATCAGATATTGGGCCTTCTTTGGTAAGGGATGTGACTTTCTCCATGGCTGACCTATTTTAATGTATAATGATCAGTTAGTGTATTTGAAAAAGAAAAAAATTGGGAGAAATAAATGTTTCTAAGTATTACTTATCAACCAGACAGAGCTTGCACACCTGCTTCAGTAGTTACAGATCTATGGACAGAATTTGGCACCCTTTCACCTATCGATGGTGAGATCACTCTTGTCGACTTCCATCACTTCAGCACATTTTGTTGCTAAATACAAGCTTGGATTTGTAGGATATTGGTTGTACTGCTGTTGTTTTATGATTAGGTAAGTGTATAAAAAAATATTATTTTTCCAGAAATTGCTTTTTATTTAATGGGCTAAAATAGCCTTAAAAGTTGGCCAGGATTATCAAAAATGCTTGTTTTTGCAAGATTTAGAACATTCATGTGCAATCATTATTTGTAGGTTACTTTTTTTAGTAGCAGATTTGATTTTGTACATTAGATCAATTATGTGTTTCTTTTTCTTTGAAGGCCTTGGGGAATAGTGTGTTACTGTGTTTCATTGGAACGAAGTATTATTATTATTATTATTATTACATAAAGTAAACCTTGTCTTCTAGTATGCGTGTTTAAAAAGTCACCAGTTGCCTGGGCCAGAAATGGGTCATATATTTTACATTATCAAGGATGGATATTGATGTACATACATTGATGTACACATACATACATACATTGGTAATTACTTTATCTATTGTAAAAATTTTTACTGTGTCTAAGGTAGATCACATTCAGTACCTGATGCTTCATTGACTTTTCTGACAATGCAGTCACATCGCTGTTTAATCTTAAGTAAATTTAAGTCATAGAAGGGGAGGTAACTCATAAATGGTACAACAAGGCATAGCAGCCTGGATACAAGATGTCTTTATGTGTAGTGGCAGTTTACATCCGGCGGATACATTTTTCATAGACGGTGAAAAATTGCACATTTTCTTGTTGAAAATGTTTGATTACCGTCACTTAAGACTGTTTCTTTTAGTAGGCTTCTTCTAGATTTTACCTAATGAAATAAAAATGAAAAGCACCCATTGGCATTGTGACCATAAAATCAAAACTTGTGTTTAGCTTTACTGGTCATAAACCAAAGGAGCTTATGGGATGGCCTGTTGTCCATCATCCAACATATGTTCATCTGGTAGCACAAGTTTGTTATCTCTACTGCCCCCAAATTATTTGGGTCATTCCCATGAAACTTTGCACATACATTCACTCCAGGTCTAGTTAGAACTAAATGAAAATGGTGCCACTCAGACATCCAAGATGGCCATCACAGCAGCCATCTTGAAAAGCTTGTTATCACTACTCATAAATGGATTTTCACTGAAAGATGTCTTAATGAGGTCTAGTTGGTCCTAAATGAAAATGATGTTGATATGACATCCATCATGACTACCATGTCAGCCATCTGGAAAATCTTGTTGTAGCTTCTCCTCCTGAACAGAAAGTCATATTGACATAGTATTTTCACCAGAAAACTTCTTGTGATGTCTAGTTGGTCCTAAATGAAAATGACTCCCTTTAAACATCCAATATGGTCAGCACCACAGCCATCTTGAAAATCTTGCTGTTGCTACTCCTGAGTATATGGTCCTATCAAAATGAGGTTTTCAGGCAAAGACTTCTTATGATGTCTTTGTTTAGTTGGTCCTAATGAAAATGGTGCCAGTTTGATATAATATGTGGCTGCCACAATGAAGATATTAAAAATCTTGTCACTTACACTCCTGAATGGATGGTCATACCAAAATCGGGTTTCAGCAAAATTCTTTTGATGGTGTCTAGTTTGTCCTAAATGAAATGGTGCTGATCTTACACCCAGTATGGCTGCAACAGTGGCTAATTTTTGAAACTTTTGTCTCTTTTAATATCAGAGATGGTTTAAACACTTACCAGTTAGAAAGAAAACAAAATGGTTTTATCTTGAATTCCTGGAAATTTTGTTGGTACATTAGAGCACCAATCCCTTCATTTGAGAATTTTGTTAAACAATTGCCATCTATAACAGTTTCGTAGACATTTACATTCTCATGCTTTGGACTTTGTACCTCAACAGTCACATATGGAATGGAATAGGTTTGGTTTCTAAATGTGGTAATTTTTTAAATTGGGTGAAATATAAGTGAAAAAATAATTTTTGAGAAAGTTAATATTTTGTATTTATGAGGTGACTGTATAAATGAGGTGATATTGATGAGTGAATGGAATGCACTGACATGTGACTATCATATACGCTTTTTTTCAGGTTTAAAGAGAAAAGCCACTGATAAAGGCACTCCTAACAAAAAATTAAAACTGGAAGAAATGGATGAGGTAAAAGCAATTCTTAAAAGTCCATTATTTAATATGCTTCACTAAATTTTGTCTTTGAGTTTGTAAGTTACACAAATGCAGTAGATCAGTGTGAAATTGCATGGTCAAAGAAAATCACTCATGCTCTCATCCTGCCTGAGTATAAATTGGCTTGGCTGAGTTAAACTTTACCACATAATTGTCCCTGAGCCAAGTAGATGCAGATTCAGGGCTTGAGAATAAACATGAGTGCATTTTCTACCCTTAACAATCGATGAAGTTCAGCATTGCTTCATGTGCAGGTTAGAGTTGTCTGTCTAGAAACAACTTGGCCCCTATTTTTGTACAGTTACCTGAAAGCTTGATACAAAAATGGGTACATATGATGAGCAAATTATGTTGCTGTTTCACTCTTAGCCTGAATTTCTTACTGTGATGTGCATTTACAGTGACACATTTCACTAATTTAGGCATCATTTCGATATAAAAAAGATTTACTTTCAGTTAGTTTTCATACATCTTCATATCAAACCTCGAAGAAGTTAAGAGACAAAGAATGTCAAAATTTGGGTGATTTTTCATTTGGTCAGACAATGGTACAGTTGTCCCAGTCACCAGTATTTTCAAGACTGAAGCTTTATTTATACGTTGTCATGGTAAAGGGAAGGTGACCACTTAAACTTGAAATGAGTATTTTGAATGATTCAGCTGAATTCCACTAACTTTCACACAATGCATGTTTTTGTAATCTATTTATAAAGCAGATAATGTCAAGACAGCAGGTGATTGGTCAAAATCTAGTTGGGATTATGACCTAGAAATGTTCCAGTTCTTTTGACCAATCAGCAATCTTCCTTTTAGCACCAGTGTGTAACTCTCTAGAGTGGATGCTTTTACCAAAATGGATCATTTAGTACAAAAATTAGTGGAAATTGAGATGTTTGGACTTATTTCAAGTTACCGACATGTTTCTTGTGAAAAGTAATTGCATACTCATCTATATATCTGATAACGTCTCTACTTTAGTGTGATAATGTATTATTAAAGCTGCAGTCTAGATTATACTGGTGAATATAGTAATGATAGAAACAACGAAAATCAAATTTTTGACATCCTGAGTTTTTAACATCTCCCATATGTAACTCATTAAAAGTGTGCTAGCTCATATGATAGTGAAATTGTGACACAAGCTTACCAAAATTTTCATGTAAATGTCAATACTACTAAGAAATCCAAGGGTATGTTTACATCTGTGTAGAACTGCAAATTTCTGTTCTCGTATTAAATGTTTATCTATTGAGCCATGTATTAGAAGATAATATTTCCATGACTTTGGCCCATTTTTATATCAAACTTGCATCAGGTACCCGTGGTTCTTTAGTAAAATCATAAGCAGTGTGGTGAAGAAGTGTACTGCATTGAGTATAATAAAGACCTGGACAAGTGACTTGCATCTCACTCCTCCCAGGGACGAGTGTTTGAGAATTAATTTTCTTGAGCCCTGTTGGCCTAATACCTTCCCAAATGTGACTTTTTTGGTGTCTGCAGCAAAGAACTATTTCTTTTGTTTGTATGACTGGTTACTCCTGACATTTTTATTTGGTCATATGCTTGCAAGATCTTTATCTTTAATCCTATAGTATAGGTTTACATTTATTTATAAGGGTTATCTTCCAAAAACTTTGCCACAGATTATATTTGTTGTTTTAGAGTACAACTTTTAATGTGCACTGTATAGCCAGTATTGTGCTGACATGCTGTTAAACCTTGCACATACATACAGTCTGAAACTAGATAACAAACTGGTGATTGAATAATGTCAAATGGATTAATAAAATTTCATAAAACAAGAACGTGGTTTTTGTGTCAGTAGAAAGGTTAGATGCATATAGTGTTTGGAAGCAAGTGGACTAGTTACGGACATCACTAAATCTGCTAACTTTAAATTTAAGTTAGGGAAATAATGTCAATTGAATACAAGGTACAGCAATTTCATTTTATTTCTGTAAAGAGTTGGGCTTTCATATAGCCTGTAAACCTGTAGCATTGTAGATTGTTTCCTGTCAGATTTCCACTTGTTTTAATTCTTTGTTCTGATTACATGAAAAGTTCTGTTTTAATCATAAATTTCAAGTTTGAGTGGTAAACGTCATTGACAAAATTCGTTTTTGTACAGAACATTGTAAAAGCGCTTGTATATAGGAAATATTCAGCTTCTAGTCATATTTATGTCCATGTACATTGGAAACCTTTGCACTTTTGAAGTGGCTTTGCATTTAACATGTAAATTCTAAAGATTTATTGTGTTCTTATGCAGAAAAAAAGAACAGAAACACTAGTTCTGAATAATCTATATTGGAAATTTGGATCAATTTTTATATTTAATATATGCAGTCTACTTCCCAACAGCAAATATTTGGTAAAACTAAATGAATGATAATGTGATAAAATTGTGACATTTGCATAATTTCACAGATATTTCAGCATACAGCATGCAACAGTGTTTTTTTGCCTCTAAACTGTACTTGTTATCTTCTTTCTGAAGGATGAATCGGATGAAGATGACAACTCTGATGAAGATGATGATTTGGATCAAGATGAATTTGCAGATGTAGGGCTTCTACAAAACTTTTCTTAAGGCTGATTCAGAATGATATCAGATCCTTCATATCATTTCATAAACTCATTCATTGTCATAAATGATGTGCTTAAAGATAACAGACTCACATCAGAATTTAAAGTGCTGGCTTTCTTCAAACAAATTCAACAGAACACATATCTTATGTGATTAATATAATCTTGAATTTGTATTTATTTCATGTGAAGTTTATTACATTTGGAAAATTAGAAATATTTTGCTGACTAAGGCTCAATCTGAATAAAATCAGATCTCCACTGTTATACATGAAGATCTGACAGCAACTGCGTAGGGGTCATGTTCTCGTAACCTATGTTATCACCATAATCGCTAATTTTATCAGCCAATTAGATGAAGTTTTATATCTTCGCATTTGGAGACTGAGCAGTGTGGATGAAGAGCATGGATGTGTACCAAACAATTTGATTCACTTTCAGATTTTTGAAAGCTGCATTTGCATTGGCTAATTCAAAAGTCACCAGAACATGACCCCTAAGCGGTCATCGTCAGATCTTCACGAAAGACAGAGGAGATCTGATTTTAATCAAATTGACTATGGCTAATACAGGTTTCATAAATTTCTGGCGGACTGAAGAGTCTTGTAACATCCTATATTTGTGCATCAAATGGGATAATTTGTAGGCTCTTGTTGGGGTGCTATGTGGTTAATTTTCTTTTTTGAGTAGTGCAGCACATTTTATACTTTCCAAAGATGGTTATCTTAATGAAAAACATACTCATAAAATTAGGGTGAGGTTTATATTTTATAGCGACTCCATATATATCTCCATGGTTCTGCCTTGTTATTTACAGTGATGTCAGGAATGCATGATTTCATAATTGTTATTTACATTGGTGCATTATTTCATACTGGTTATTTGCAGTGGAGTCAGGAATGCATGATTTCCTATTGCATGTACAAGGGGACAATTTCTGTGCAGATTTTGTTCACTACAAGTATATTGATGGTATTTCTGTTTTGTGGGTTAAAAAATGAATACATGTTGATGATTATGTAGTTTTATTAGCTCATCTCTACAGTGTCCTATCCCTGGGACTGGTATCCACTTAGCTAAATGCATGTACAGCTTCATTGCTATTAATTATTCCTACATGTCCCATTCCCTAGGCAAAAAAATCTATAGTAGGTTTCATAGCACATGCCCCCTGTGAATGGGGCTGAGGGGCTCACTTTGTATATATAAAATAGTTGCAGAGTTCTTGTTAGGTTTGTGTGTTAAGTTTATCCTTTGGGACACTGTATGTACATATTGTTAGACCTGGAATCATTAAATGTGTTGAGGGGATGTTTCTTAATAGGTACTTTACCTCATCACAAAAGTAGGTCACTGTAACCACATGTTATGCTTCACTGACTTTGTTCCATTTTGTGCTTGAAGTTTTATTTCCCAAACTCAGTTAATGCTATAATCATAAAACTAGATGACTATATGGATCTCAATTGGTATTTCACTCTTACAACAAAAGGTCACTGTGACCTACATATAACATTTTTTGACTGGCTTGGGTCAAGTTTTTGTATTTATCTCATGACTAGTTTTTTTTGCACCATGTTGTTAGACCTAGATTCTTGAAACTAAAGAGATATGCATATTAATGAACCAGCATACTCATATATTAAAGGAGTCAGTGACCTACATTTGTAATATATACTGTGATTTCTAGATTCAAGAAGTGGGGGATGCATCTTGATGAATAGTACCCCTCAGTGCAAAAGTAAATCACATTTGTAACCTATATATTACACTTCACTGACTTTAGTTTAATTTATTCTCAGGCTGTGTTCATGCTAGAATAATCAAACTAGATGATTGTATTCATTGCAGTTAGTACCACACCCTTGCAACAAAGATTACCTAAATTTCAGATTTTACTGGCTTAGGTTAAGTTTTTGCAGTTAGCTTATGTCTACCTTTTGCATTCTGTATACATACTATTGTACCTGGAATCATGACACTCTTATACCTGGAAACATTGAAACTTTGCGAGGGGACGCATCTTGGTGAGTAGCACATCCTTATTACATGCCACATAATATCAGGGATGCATGTACTTGTATTTCTCAGGTGCGGTGTCCCTCTCAGTCTGTCCATTAATAGCTTATGTTTTATTCTATATTCCATAAGATTAAAAATAAAAATGCTTGGATGTTACTATTACTTTAATATACATGATAATATCCAACAACATGAGCTTTATGTAATTAGTCAGAGTCAGTACACAATATGTAATTAGTCAGAGTCAGTACACAATATGTAATTAGTCCGAGTCAGTACACAATATGTAATTAGAGTCAGTACACAATATGTAATTAGTCAGAGTCAGTACACAATATGTAATTAGTCAGAGTCAGTACACAATATGTAATTAGTCCGAGTCAGTACACAATATGTAATTAGAGTCAGTACACAATATGTAATTAGTC
>JAECUM010058402.1:0-16867 GCA_016617855.1 Megalonaias nervosa | reverse complement strand
GTTATCGTAGTGGCTAGGACTTTTACCGACAAAAATGATGCAGCGGAATAGAAAATATTTGGGGATATAATTATACAATATGACAGAGTCAAATAATAGAGATAAACAAAACTACCTCTAAAGCAAACAGGCATTTTCAAAGAGACCAGGTCGTGAGCTCTTGAAATGCAAAAACGTCAAGACATGTTGGCACCTTCGTTATACGCTGAAAGTATGATCTCAAATTGTTCGTTGAGCTCTCTTGATTCGTGGATCAGAGATCCAAGACGGAAGAAACATTCACGTTTATCATCACCAAGATCATTTTGATGTTATTACAACTATCACAAGATTTCTCAGGTATCGATATTATAGCAATAAATGTGATAAGGAAAGTTTTAGTCCGGAGCAACATCTTCGTTATGGAGAGATGCCGTGAATTTAGTTTTCAGACCTTGCATTTCTGAAGGAAAAGAAAGAATTCGTTGCTCTACTTGCAAGCGAACACGTGTCAGTCCATTCTATAATGAACAACATTGCATGAAACAATTACAACAATAGAAAAACGCCTGATAATTCTTAATGGAGTGGTCCACTTGTGGTCGTCTTGTCCAGGAAAGATGAGATGTCGTTTCGTGACTAAGTCGTGGACCTCAATCATCAGTGTTACATTCAAAGATTTGACAATGTACTCGAGAGAGTTTTAAATGATGATCACAACAAGAATAAAACGAAGTGTGAATTCTGTTGTTTTATTTTTCGTTTTGAATATTCAAGAGAGATTGATATTCAAATCCCTAATATTTTTGTAGCTCATAGTGCTTGTGACAAATACGGTCAAGGACATTTTTTATGTCCAAATTTCAGCGGGATTCCAGGAGGACGAGAAAAGATATTTCAGGGGTCTCGTACTCGTGCTAATTTTGCCGAAATTAGTTTAGACTACACCGATGACACTTGGAGCGAAGAGGATTTGGAGAGTTACGTTAACTGTCATCGATACGGTACAGTCATGGCCCACAATTTCACAGAATACGACGGACAGTTTCTTTCAAATAGCATTCTGAACAAGGCACAGTCTCCAAAAATGACCATAAATGGACCCAAAATCATTTACATGAAAGTGGGAAACGAACAATGTAAAGATTCGAATAGTCATTTGTCTATGCTTTTGAGTAGAATGCCTAAAACGTTCGAAATGATGGAAATGGCTAAGGCAATTTTCCACTTTTTTTCATTATCGCCGTTAATCAACACGTTGTGCTTCCGCATTTGCCTGAAGGTTGCTACTACGACCCTGACGGTATGCACAAAGAACAAAGAGAAGCATCCTACAATTGGCATGAACTACATATTTCAGACTTTGATTTTCAGGAAGAAATATTGAAATATAGTCGATTCAATATAAACATCTTACGAAATTGTTGCCGAAAACTTCTAAAGCATGTGCATTAGTTATCCAAAAATGTTCATGCCTGCGAACAAACCAGCCATCATACCTACTTCAGTCCTATCTCTCTGTTAGCCGTTGGTAATCAGCGAAAGTTTTGCGCTGGCTCCATTACTTTTGCAAAACTGAAGACAAGTTGACGTAGCATACTCAACATATGAAAAACAAAATTGTACCATCCTGCCACATCATTGATATGGAAAACTGATATTTCTGTTACGTTGTTCGTGTGCTGAAACGTGTAATCAAGGCTAACCTTGTGGCCACAATGATCAAGAACGAGCCTTGACAAGAAGTGATGTAATACTGAATAGTTTTATGTTCCCAATCTCTTGTTAGAAGTGAACCAAATTTGTCACTTTCCTACCAATATAACGACAAAATAATGTCGACAACTTCAAAGAAGGATTATGTTTCAGGCTATATTAACGAATTTCTTAAATTGAAGCAACATGCTAGATGCTATTCTTCTTAGTGTCAGATTCCAGAAGACAAGAGACATTGAAAGAATGGTACCGATCCCAAGGCGGCATCACCTTGGAACACGTGGAGAAAAACGAAGGAAAAGACGATAGTTTGCAAATGTTATGTTGAATTGTTTGAGGAAGATATTGGCTCAACGTCTGATATTGCCAATAATGGAATATTTGGCAGGTCCAAGTCGATACTACGACAAAGGACACAACAATATAGACGTCGAGAGCATAAAGATTTGACCTTGGTGAAATACAAAGTTGCAGAGTTTGCCCCCCCCCCTCCCCCCGCCCTCACCCGAGGGTTTTAGAAATGTCGTAATTGCAGTCTTCATGACAGCCAATGCTTGTTTGAAATTGTGTTTTGTCTTGGAACCTTTAAGAGATCGAGTCCTTTATTTTGACACCATTAATTCAATGTACATCTATCGCCCAGGAAGCTATCGACCACGCATTGAAGACGAATGTTTAGGAGCTTAGACCACTGAACATCCCGAAGACTCTATTCTGAGTTTTCCATTGAAGAACTGAAAACTTACGGTTACCAGTATCGAGACAAGCAAGTACAACCTGATACCAAATGTAAAGTGAAAGGGTTGTACTATCGTTCTAGTCAAGTGGTAAACATTGACGTTTTGAAAGATGCCTTAAAGTCAGAACAAAATGAAGACTTTCGCATGAAAAAGTTCGATCTTCACAAAATTGTATGCTTGCAAAATCATCTAAACGTCAGTCGACCCATGGAAATAGTATAGATCGTCTACCAGAAATGACCGAGACTTCCCGATCACAACACGTTATCTTACGGGCGCGTCCATCTCCAGTATAAAAAGCAGAGAGCTTCCAGGCAGAAAGATTTGGGTACCTATATTCACCAAGAAATATGAATTCTGTGGTGCACTCGCCAACTCAAAGTTCAATTCTGAGTACCAACGTTCACCGAGAATGATGAATTCGACATAGCAATCGTGTTATGGATGCACTACTGATTCCATGTTCAATGAACTCGACTGCTATAACCAGACCGATGCATCACGACCTTGTCTCTCTTCTATCGATCGCGATGTCTTGTATGTGTGCCTACCTATGAATGTCATCCACGTACTCACAACGACATGAGTCATGCAGCACCGCTTCGCTCCTCTCTATTTGTGCTGTTCACATGGATAAAGCTTGCCTTAACTATTCCAGATCGTCTCTGCGTTGTCGCCACATTCGGTTGGTGAGTGCAGAGTCCGCAAACTTTTAGAAAAGGAGATGATTCGTAGATTACCTCCTCAGTTGCGAGAACGTATTTACAAATTGTTTATTAAGATTCAAATGAAACGCAGCATACAATTTCATCCTCTACGAGATAATGTTTTTGCCATATGAATGCTATAAACAAGCTGATTAGTTTCAAGATTTTCAAAACTTTCAACAACTACCCGCTTCCTGCAAGATTTTGGATGTCACAACTTCTACCTACAATGTTGCAGCGATATTAATAATTCCATGGAACGATGTCCAGGAAAAGATTAAATCTTGCAGGAATACAAAATCCTTAAAAAGAAGTAACGTCTCAAAATCAATCTCCTTCATGAGGGGGTGTGTGGTGAGAAAATGACTGAACTTCTTAGGTATGTTTTTCCAGGAGATTCCAATGGCAATTGTCCTGCAATTGGACAGTTTAGAAGAGCACATGCAGAATCTACCACTTGAACTTCGTGAGCACATATACAGAAGGTTTGTCTAGATTCAAGTGAAACGCGAAGAAAAAATATATCCTAAATGTCATATAATTGTTTACATCTGGCATGAAAATGTTATAGATGGAAGATTGACACAAAAAAGTGTTCACAATGTCAGACTTTGAAAAAGTGAGAGAATTTAAACGTTTTGTTTCAACGCACACCAAAACTCTACTGCAATGACAATGTAAAGTTTGCCATGTGTTACGTGTAGGCTCGTACAAAAATAACAAGAGAAAAGAGTGAAGTCAACAAGCTTTGTAAATTTTAACAAAATAATTTATTTCCCTAGAAAACAATGTAAACATTGGAAATAGGACTTACGGTTTGTGAATATAATCCAAAATTTAATCCTATGATTGAAAAATATAAGTCCTATCACTAAACAGTTCTAATAGAATCCGGGTTCGAATCTCGATGAAATTCCAATATGGAGGCGATGACATCAGATGATGTCTGTACTAATGGTAACAGATCCTTGATTGAATCACAGTTTATTTTCCGTATAAAATTCAAGAAAAATTTCCACTGAATTTCTTTGTCCCAGAACTTTTTATAAAAAAAAGTACACTTGTTTAGTTTTCTAGAGAATAAATTACTAAATCCAAAAATAGATGAACTTCAAAAACAAACTGGCAACAACAATTAAAACCTCTTGAGCCCTCGAGGTTTAAAATACAACTCACTAAATCTACTAGAGAGCGTCTGTTTAAAGCCGCGATTTTAGACCACATGGTGTCTCACGTGACAGGCTACGTGATTTCTAATTTGAACATCGCAATAAAAAAAATGCCATTTATCACGTATGCAAGAATAACCCTATCTAAGAATCAAATTCTCACCCTGAAAATATAAAAATAGAAAGACTGTTTACAGTTCAGCTAACATGCGGGTCGAAATGACCTTGGCAATAGAAAATCGTTATCACTCGATGTTTACAAAACCTATGAGCTAGAGTGAGCTAAAAATAGTGATAATGTAATATCTTTTACGTTCTATACAAACTGAATTTACTGGAAAAATATCGAATCCCGTGAAAATAATCATTACAATAAAATGTAATGAAACAAAATTAAAATAAAAAGAATTTTAAAACTAACACACAAGTAATTTAACTACATATACGTAACACTTCCCCCCACAAAGAAAAAGAAAGATTTATATAATAAAGCTTTCTTTTTACCATATGTAAATTATAAATGAGGTAAAATAAAATTACATAAGAACACTCTTATGAATTATGCAAAGTGTACATGAAATAATATTTCTATACACGGGAAAGTGCATCTGCAATCAAATTGTCTTTTCCTTTGATGTGCCTGATGTTAAGATTATATTCTTGTAAAAACAAACTCCACCTTAATAATCTTTGATTTTTATTTTTCATCTTGTTGATGAAAGTAAGGGGGTTGTGATCACTATACACAACAACCGGAGGAGGAGCTGAACTTATGTAAACTTCAAAATGCTGTAATGCCAATATTAGAGACAAACATTCCTTCTCGATTGTTGAGTAATTTCTTTGGTGCTTATTTAATTTCTTAGAGAAATAACAAACTGGGTGATCAACACCATTTCTATCTTCTTGAATCAATACTGCCCCAACCCCAACATCACTTCCATCAACAGATAATTTAAAAGATTGATTGAAATTTGGTGCTGTAAGAACCGGCGCACATTTGAGTATGACTTTTAACCTATCAAAAGCCTCTTGACATTTTTCAGTCCAAAGAAACTTGTTTTACTTACTCAACAAGTTTGTCAGGGGTTCAGCAATATTAGAAAAATTGGAACAAAACTTTTTACTGACAGGCACAAGGAAATCAGAGATAGCCTTGACCTTAGCATCTATAGGTTTAACTTGACCATGTCCCACAATATGTCCTAGAAAAGTTACACAAGAACTGCAAAATTCACTTTTAGATAAATTGATTGTCAAATTTGCATCACTGAGTCTGTCGAAGAATTTCCGAATCGTGGCTAGATGCTCTTTCTAGGTGTCGTTGTAGATGATGACATCATTAGTGTAAGCATCACAATTATCTAGACCAGAAGTAATCATATTCATCAAGCGTTGAAAAGTACTTGGGGAACTCTTCATCACAACAACGGAATTACTTTATATTGATAGAGTCCATCTGGAGTCACAAATGCCGAAATTTCCTTTGCTCTTTCCGTTAGTGGAATTTGCCAAAATCCATTCAGAGGTCAAATTTGGAGACATACTTGGAATTTTCAATTTTATGAATACAGTCATCGATTCTTGGTAATGGAAATGAATCTGTTTTTATCACACTGTTTATCTTCCTATAATCAGTGCACATACGAAAAGTTTTATCCGGTTTTGGAACAAGTATACATGGTGAACTCCAATCACTTTTACTGGGCTCAATGAAATCGTTCTCCAGCAAATACTGAATTTCTTTTCTCAAGTATTCCTGTTTGAGAGGGTTCATCCTGTATGGGTTTGTTTGACAGGTTTTGAATCTACAATTTCAACGTCATGAAAAATTTTGTTTGTCCTCGTAGGAATATCTGGAAACAAGTCCTCATATTCGAATAATAACTGTTTAAATTCATTCCTTTCTTGTTATTATAAATGTGAAAGTTTCTGTCCAGATTTTTCATAATTTCCGAATTCCGAAGATTTGTTGCTCCATGATCAACAGTGTCCGATTGAATTTCTTCACTTAAATCCTCAGTTTGTGGACAGGTACAACTAAATTGCATAATTTACTTGGCTATCTCTCTCAATATACTAGTACTCCATTAATTTATTTAGATTAGAGTACTAATATTACAATTTAACTCATTCATTTTCTTCTTTACTTTGTAAGGGCCGTAAAATCTAATTTGAATAAAATTTTGAAGAATGAGCAAGAGAGAATGAACTCTATTACAAACCCAAACGTTTTCTCAATTAAAGTTCTGTGAAACCATAATTTCACTTTTGACCTGATTTGCTGAGCACCAAATTCAAGCATAACAAGCTGGAAAATTCCAGACATAAAATTTGACCCTTGACCAGATTGGACAGATTTAGGAAGACCAAATTGAGTCAAAAAAAACTTTATCAAAGCTTTTACTATGGTTTTTGCGTCAATATTTCTCAAAGGAATTGCCTCTGGGAATCTTGTTGACGCACACATAATGGTCAACAAATATTGGTTGCTGACTTGGTCTTAGGTAAGGGACCAACACAATCTACCATAATTCTGCTAAATGGTTCGTCAAATGCAGGAATAGGTTCCAAATGAGCGTTAGGTATCTTCTGATTGAGTTCTCCTACCATTTGACAAGTATGACAAGATCTACAAAATTTACAAACATCACTTTTGTTTTTTGGCCAATAAAAGTGAGTCAAGATCTTGTTATAAGTTTTATTTATCCCTAAATGACCAGCCAGAAGAGTTTCATGGGCCAAACTAAGTATTTCCTGTCTGTAAGATTTTGGAACTACAATCTGATAGTTCACTGACCATTCGTCACTAGCAGGTACCACGGGAGGTCTCCATTTTCTCATAAGAATTCCATTTTTAATGAAATAACAGACAGGTACTTCAGTAGCTTCAGTTTTACTAATGGCCTTCTGAAACAAACAGGAGATCTCAGGATCTTTTTCCTGTTCGACGACAAGTGATTGTCGTTGATCACCCTGAGTAGATAAAAGAGAATGAGTATTTAAAAGAGGATCACTGTGATCAATACCTTTTGATTGATCCAAATTAGGTGTGAAAGTGACCTCATCAAAAGCCTGACCAATACATGTGTCAGCTAAAGGAATAGTTTCCTTATCAAAATCATTCTCAAGAGCTTTCTTTACCATAGCTCTGGTAACTGCACAAGCTGCGAATAAATCAGGGTATTCTTTTCAATAGGATCAACTTTCTGATCCAAAGAAGGCTTGTCAGTTACAAGTGGATTAACCACAACCTTGTCTCCAGTTAGGTCGTTGCCTAGTAACAGATGAATGCCCTCAACGGGTAAATTAGACACTATACCGACTGTCACATCTTCTGAACTAAGTCTGATGACAAATTTACAGAATGGAGAGGAACATTAACAAAGCCGCACTCTACTCCCTGAATGAAAACACTCTCATTAGAACAGGATTTTTCAGAGAAAGGCAAAATACCTGATAATAAATGACTCTGAGAAGCTCCTGTATCCCTTAAAATTTTAATATGGAAAGGATTGGCCAAATCACCCAAGAGTGATATAGAACCCTCCGATATTTAATGGTTCATAATTCTCCATAATAAAATCAGACTGGGGTTTATTAGATCCAACAAATGTATTGCTTTCAATACATGACCGTGACCTTGACCTTTTAGAAATAAGAGCATTTGGGATAGGTCTATCTTGATTCTGATGCCTATATTTCAATTTGAAGCAATCAGAAATGACGTGTCCTTTTTCTTGCAAAAGGTACACGTAGGAATAAACAAGGATTTTGAATCAAGTTTACCAGAGGCTTGATTTTTAGAAGTTGTACCAGACTGAGTTTTAGAAGGAGTCGTATTAGGCTGAAATACCTTTCTACCAGTAGACTGCTGAGTGAAAGATTTGCTTACAACAGGAACTTTATGAGTTAAGGAATACTCATCAGCAGCAAGAGCAGCATTTTCCAAGGTTTCGATCTTATGCTCAAAAAGATACATCCTAATGTCGCTATGGACACAGTTTCTAAACTCTTCAACTAACATGAGTTGTCTGAGACTTTCATAATCTTTGTTAACCTTTCTAGAAGAGCACCATCTATCAATTTGTTGTACTTTTTTCCCATGCAAATTCGGCATAGGTCTGGTGAGTTGGTTTTCTAGAATTCCTGAATTTTTGCCGATAAGCCTCGGGGACTAACTCATAACCCTTCAAAATACAGTCCTTAACCACATCATAGTCAGCACTCTGCTCTAGTGACAGTGAAATGTAAATATTACGAGCTCTACCAGTAAGTACACATTGCAATAATTGAGTCCAATGCTCCCTTGGCCATTTCAAACTTTCGGCAACTTTTTCAAAATAAATTAAATATTTGTCTACTTCTCTTTCTCTAAAAGGGGGCACTAACCAGATATTTCTTGCAATGTCAAAACTTGCATTTGTATGTGAAGTGAGATCATGCTTTTCACTTGCCAGCTCAAATTCTTTCATTTTAATTTGAAATTCCCTTTCATCCTTCTCTTTTCCAAATTGCAACTGTTTATCTTTCTTCCTCTCCTGTCTCTCTCTCTCTCCTCTTTATCAAATTGTAATTGTTTATCTTTCTCCATCTCCTGTCTCTCTCTCTCTCCTCTTTCTCAAATTATAATTTCATTTGTTTATCTTTCTCCCTCTCCTGTCTCCCTCTCTCCTCTTTCTCAAATTGTAATTGTTTATCTTTCTCCCTCTCCTGTCTCTCTTTCTCCTCTTTCTCAAATTGCAATTGCAATTGCTTCTCTTCTAATTGCAACTGCATTTATTCTTTCCCTTTCTGAAGCTCGAGCTTCCTTAACACCAATTCCATCTTGTATTTCATTTTTAATTCCATTACTATGTCAGAGTCTGATACGGACTTACTAACCGAAGCTAAAACACTTTGTCAAGAACATTCTTCTCTACCAAATATTGAATGAAAATATTTATAATTTCTTGTTTCGTCAAGGAAGCTTTTGCCTCAGAAAAATTGTATTTTCTGGCAAGTTCAAGCAACTCATCTTTTTTTAAACTATCCAACTGCTCCTGAGTAGGACTAGAAAGAAAAGTCTCCACTTTTAATGACATTGTGAATGAAAGCATGTTGTTTTCACTAAAGATTTCAAACAAAATGTAAAATAGTACTTGGGATTTAAAAACATGGGGAATTTGAATTTCAAAAAACAATTTTCTGAAATTTTTTAGCCAAATTTCATATATCCAAGGACGAGCAAACCCAATTTTCTTTTGTTACTTGTAGGCTCGTACAAAAATAACAAGAGAAAAGAGTGAAGTCAACAAGCTTTGTAAATTTTAACAAAATAATTTATTTCCCTAGAAAACAATGTAAACATTGGAAATAGGACTTACGGTTTGTGAATATAATCCAAAATTTAATCCTATGATTGAAAAATGTAAGTCCTATCACTAAACAGTACTAATAGAATCCGGGTTCGAATCTCGATGAAATTCCAATATGGAGGCGATGATATCAGATGATGTCTGTACTAATGGTAACAGATGCTCGATTGAATCACAGTTTATTTTCCGTATAAAATTCAAGAATAAATTTCCATTGAATTTCTTTGTCCCAGAACTTTTTATAAAAAAGTACACTTGTTTAGTTTTCTAGAGAATAAATTATTTAATCCAAAAATAGATGAACTTCAAAAACAAACTGGCAACAACAATTGAAACTTCTTGAGCCCTCGAGGTTTAAAATACAACTCACTAAATCTACTTGAGAGCGTCTGTTTAAAGCCGCGATTTTAGACCACATGGTGTCTCACGTGACAGGCTACGTGATTTCTAATTTGAACATCGCAATAAAAAAAATGCCATTTATCACGTATGCAAGAATAACCCTATCTAAGAATCAAATTCTCACCCTGAAAATATAAAAATAGAAAGACTGTTTACAGTTCAGCTAACATGCGAGCCGAAATGACCTTGGCAATAGAAAATCGTTATCGCTCGATGTTTACAAAATCTATGAGCTAGAGTGAGCTAAAAATAGTGCTAATGTAAAATCTTTTACGTTCTATACAAACTGAATTTACTGGAAAAATATCGAATCCCGTGAAAATAATCATTACAATAAAACGTAATGAAACAAAATTAAAATAAAAAGAATTTTAAAACTAACACACAAGTAATTTAATTACATATACGTAACACATGCCAAAAACTTTTGTCATCCGTGGTGCAACAAATTTCTTGGAAGGAAGTCAATGACAGTGTTCAAGATATAGTGGATTACCGAATGCTGTTCATTGCATCGAAGGTATCCAAACACGTATTCGTCGCCTAGAAATATTGGAAGACCCGAGAATGTGCAAATGTGTGCGACCCTCGTGCCCTTGTAGATAGTCGACAGTGGCGATGTCAGGTATCAGATTGCTTTCGTATGCGTTTTCTTGGAGTATATGTAGTGCTACCGATGTTCGCGCAAGAAGACCCTTTCTTTGGAATGAATATTGTGGCATTTTGTAGTATATTTGTGGTTTGTATGGTTGCCTCGCATTTTGGAGCTACCCTGTTTTCCATTTTCAATATACAGGCAACAGTATTTGTCCAATTGTTTATTTGTTGTATGGTAGGGCGAGTTTTGGATTTTTGTTGCTCTCTTCGATGTCTTTCTGTTTGATTTTTTTTTCTCGGTGTCTTTGGGTTTGGTTTTGCAATTTGGTGTTTTGGTTTCGGTGTTTGTAGATGTTTCTAGGGGAATTTGATGTCTGGATTTGGTTTTTGGATTTGGTGTTGGGGTTTGATTTTTGTATTTGGTTTTCAGTGTCGAGATACTAGCTTTTCTAAAACATGCTGCAAGGTGGTAATAAAAGAAATAATATCCCCAAATCAGGGTAGTTTAAGTAAAACATTCGCTCTTATAACCAAGTCATAGGAGATAGAGGCTGCAGCGACTTGTCAGGACCCAAAGGAGGAGAAAGCAAACACGCTCGCTTTGCTACTACTCCGGATCAATGAAAACATAGTTCTTGACCATATTTCATACTTATTTTACCATTGCGCTTCCGCCACACTGCTTTCACAAACACAACAAAAGGCATCTCAGAATAAAGGCCTCCTTCCCCATCATTCCATGGTATAAATCAGTCCTTGTCATGAATATTTCACAATAAAAGACACAGCCAAACAACACCTATAAATTTAGATAGAAGTACTTGTCTCCACTACAAACCGGAAGCATGTTATTGTGGTATGACTCCAAACACGAAATGTATACCTCCGTCTGAGGAAGATATTCATTGTACTTTATCCACTCTTCATACTTACAATTCTTTGTGCATTGTCAATCTTTGATGACATGTTAGGAGGAGACGAGGAAGAAACTTAGCGTTTGGAAAAGAACATCATAATAATACCAGTATTATTTACATAAATTTAGTTTCACAAAATTAAGCACATCGCACCCTCAGTCTCTGTGCCCATTACATCATGGTGTTAAAAGTCCAAGAGACAAGTCTTAACTTCAAGTTTTAGGCAAACAGTTAGGAACACCTCGGCTAAAGTATGCGAATGGCGATGCCTCTCAATTACCACATGCATATTTACTGCTTGAAATAAAACCTACCACTTCCTATTATTTCAAATTACGTACGAATGTGTTTCACGATTTGTGTCAAGAAGGGCCAGTTACTTACACGTCAAATTTCTCTCTGACTAAAAAAAAAAAAAAAAAAAAAAAAAAATTAATCCATTATTAACTTGTTCTCTTTCTAACAATATTTAACCTGACAGAAACATTAGGAAACGAAGAACCAGGGAAAAATGTACAACCCATGGACGCGTGATCACAGACCGTTTCACATACAGTTAACAAGAGAGCGAACTCGGCACCATAGAGGAATCGCCCGACTAAAACCTAGGAAAGTTGTAAGAATGCAGCCCACACCGAAACGTACTGTCTAGTGACAAACCTATTATGGCGTTTTAGGTAAAGTGAGTGTCGTGTGCATTCAGGGATACAGTTTTCGCTCGCCTTTGATTTGATGCCTGAAACAAAACAATTATACACTAATATATATTTTACCCGATTAGATTATTGGTTGCAATATTGCTTAAGCGTGCATATAGATGGCTTATTAAAAGTTTAACATATACTCTGAAAATGCGTCCAATCTGTGCATAATGATATAACAAAGAGAGACTTCCAAATAACCTTTTAATCTCACCATTGTTTTATGGTCTCTTGGAAGAAAGAAAATACACCGATCGTGAATTACTGATCATTTCACACGCTGGTGCCATGGATCGAACTCAGGACAGCAGAGGAGCAAAGCAAGGTGCAAATACCAACTCGATTGTGAACCTACATTTTAACTTTAAAACTACCCAAAATTTCCATTCGAAAAGGGGTATTTAAAATCAGTTCCTACTTTGTACCTTACAGTCAATAGAAGTTAAACGGATATACGAGTTCTGCCTTATTTAGGGGTAAGTAACAAGTGGAAAAAACACATGGACTACTTTTATCATCGATTGCCTATATTATCAGACAGTCATTCGATTATTTGTAACACGATATATGCATAAAGTAAAGTCTAGACGGGAGTCTTGAATATTTAGACGAGGTGACCTTAACTAGGACTAGTCTCTCCAATCAGAATGTCTAGACGCAGTTCCCTTGACTAGTGCTTCTGTGTTATCTCAAATAAACTATTTGATATCCACACTCAAATGTTCCCTTGTTATGAGTGATTTCTTTCCGTATTATTACGAGTGTACAATTTTATTACTTTCGTTGTGAAATATTTCTCTACAGTTAGTAAGGCGTGATCTTATACAGTTATGTTCACGACAATACTCTTCCGGCTTAAAATAAAAGGTTAAAAGGAACGGTAAATCACTTTTAATGTATGATTTTATTTATGTAAACGATTACATTAGTTCTTCCCATGCAACGAAGCAAATGTATGATGGTTAGATAAGCAAGACGTGTACATACTAGATTTGAAAGATTCTACCTTATATCCCTTGCTTGTCGTAAACAAAAAAAATAGGAATATTGAGCTTTTCCTTCACAATTTTGTTTCCGCACAATAGTTCCCTTAATTGTTATTTGATACCAATCAAATCTGGTATGCAGCTAAATACTGATGTGACTTGTGAGTGAGTTAGGTTGTCACTGTTGTCACTATTCTATAGCATTGCTTAACAGGGTTATAGCTCTTGACTTTCTGACCCGTTAGTAATACAGTGTATCTACTACACCCTTAAAGACACAAACTTGAAACTTCCGATAGTCTTTAGATATACACGGTGCTTTTCAAATTTAAAATATGACTCTTTAGTATGGGACCATTGTATGTGGATAGTTATTTGTTTCAAAGAATCTAAAGATTTAAAGTATTGTTGATGGAAATCTGCAAGTTGGTAAGTATCATATTTAAGGTCAGTGTTACAACATATGCACTGGATTCTGGTCTTGACCCACTGATGGTCCCTGTGGGTAAGCTTCCCCTACTTCACAACTTGCAAACTGTTGAGATCCTCATCCAATAACCATATATAGGTCTGGAGACACGACACGGCACCAGACGTATGGTATATCCAATACAGAGAAAGTTTATTGATTACGCTTTTGTCATATTTTGGAAGCAGTTGACAATCCCACCTTTTAACCGTATATTGCTTGAAGGACATGAGAAGAAATTATATACATTCAGAGTGCATACCCTGAAGAAGGAGTCTTGCTCCTAGGTCAACACTGGAAAACTGTTGAGATTCCCAATCATAACGAAATATAGGTTTAAAGGGCATGAAACGACGTATGTCCAGCGCAGACCCTGGGTTGTGCCCTTTGTGATTGGCAACTTGACCATGGCGCATAACTTGGAAACTTTTAAGATCCCATATATATATATATATATATATATATATATATATATATATATATATATATATATATATATATATATATATATACAGAGAGAGAGAGAGAGAGAGAGAGAGAGAGAGAGAGGTCATACCATAGCCAAATTTATTGGAAGCGTCGTGCTATGCTATGTTCTGCCATTTTCATAATTCTCAGTATTTTCATGACCGTATGTCACTTTGGATTAAACTGAATTTGGATTAAACTGAATTTGATAGTTATCCAACCAAACGACCAGTGTGAAAACTGTACAAGTGACACTGCCCAAGGGCGTCTTTAAGAAACTTTGTGATCAGTGTGTGTATGGATACTTGTGTAATTTGGTACAAACTCTTCCAGTATTATTCTGCTTCGTAGGTTTACTTAAACTAGCCTATTGGGTGGTTGAAGTTTTGTAAATATTATTATAACTGTATGTTGTGTTGTTATTGCTTTTTTGAAGGCCGAGGTCACATATTATAGTTACATTTACTTTTAAGTGTGCTATTTGTAATTCTGAATCTGATATAGTGGTATGAAAATTGATAAACGTTTACAAATGTGTACGACAAGTGTATCAAGTTAGAAACTTTCATGGTTCTCATTAGCAGCAGAGAGGGTGGACCCTACAACTTTGTAGAGACCTTATTTTTGAAAATTAAGGGTTCCCTGAAAAAAAATAAGTTTTTGTTTTAATAATGAAAACTTCTTTAATTGACCAGATTTTTTCACAATCTGGTCACGTGCGTATGTCATTCACCCTCTCTGCTGCTACAATCAAAGATAATAGATGATTTTATTATTAAAAAGATGAAATTTGAATTATAACTTTGTATACTAGCATAATAATAAATTATAATAATGATTAGGAATCCATTTATATCAACCAAATCATATACAACAAAATCAGGAGAAATTATCTTTCCAAAATGTGTTAAAGTGATAGCGATTAATCTCACTGAAAAGAGAATGCTTGAATTTGATTCTGTGATATTTGCATCAATTAAGTTTGAAGTAAATCAAAAAAATATCAATCAAGTTTGAAGTAAATCAAAACAATATCAATCAAGATAAATTTATTCATAAAGATGGATTGTTATGGATTTGTTATAAAATAAAAAATGAGCATAAACAAGCAATGATAGATGAGTGGATAAATGATGATATTTATAAACATGTTTATGATAATCTTAGTCCGGAGAATAAATACATAATAGATAGCGGAAATTATAACAAGAGAAATGTTATATACAGTGGTATTAAAATGATAAACGGGAAAATATTTTTATTAAATCACAGCAGTAAAGTTATAAATGATATCACTACAGTACAAGGTGCAATAGTGAGATTAAACATACACATTAAGGATGTAGAATCTCAAAGAGCATTTTATAGATGTGATGGTACAGTATGGTCTTGTTATAAAATAAATAGTTCGGATAGAAAGAATTTGTTAAGAAAATGGCGGACTAATCCAAGTGTATATGATTATATTTATAAACAACTAAATGAGAAATCGAGAAAGTCTATTGAAAAGAAATTAGTAACTAAACGTATTGTATATGATGATGAGAAATATTAATTGATTTCATTTGTGTTTTTTTTGTTGATATTGTCAGAGATAGAGTCAGAGACAGAGTCAGAAACTTCGTTAGAGACATTGTCTCTAGAAGCATCGCTAGAGACAGAGTCAGAATCAGCGATAGAGTCTCTAGAGTCAGAATCAGCGATTCTCAACAGATATTTATTTACATACTCAGCCGCTGTTGGTGGAGCGTCTTTATGAGGCATATATTTCGGCTTCCTATTATTATAATAAAGTAACATTACTCTGTATTTGTTACCACCACATGCTGTACAAATCGGTATCTCTCCTCGCACTCCATTACCGCATCGCAGACACGGTCTATTTCCTCTCGATCCAGTTCTTATCATGTGGCTATGATGGCCGCAGTATTCTCCCATGCACGACTTTCCGCATGTCTTAGTCGATCCTTGGATTACCCAGCGACAGTTATTAGGTCCTGTCTGAAAAGGCATTATTATATAATAAAAATATTTTAATCATTTTTCAATTAGAAGTATATTCTGTATATATTATAATCATACCCATGACAGAACATACCATCGTTTATACTACAAAACATGATGCCATCGAAAGTTTTAAAATGGAATCTACAATCAGCGATGCTAGAGACTCTAGAGACAATGTCTCTAGAGACAATGTCAGAATCGTTGATTCTAGAGACATTATTACTAACATCTATAAGCGAGGAATAATCATTCAGCATTTTAATAAATTCTACGCGTTCTCAGACGATGATGAATTTAACGAGTTCGCTAAGAACTTTATCAACGAATCCTCGGTAACAGAAATAATTCCCAAATTCAGACTTAGATATCCGGTGTTTGACCTAGACACTAAATATGTGTGTGTATTAACTAGATACCGATACAGCGATGGTATTGGTATAATACCAATCGACGAATTAATCGATACTAACGACATTATCAATTATTTCGCTGAACTATGCGAATGCTCCCGCGATCAGGTATTCTTGTTTGAAACTAACAGCGGTTATCACGTTCTTTGTAAATCAGCGCTAGTGACATTTGATCAACAACGAGATTTAACGAGTCGTGTATATGATAATAAGAATCCTTACTGGAAGGTAGATCGACAAGC
>JAECUM010058388.1:0-17436 GCA_016617855.1 Megalonaias nervosa | reverse complement strand
ATATATATATATATATATATATATATATATATATATATATATATATATATATATATAAAATCTTCATTACAGCACTTTGTGCCCATCATTGCTAATGAGATGAACTCTCTCAGCTGTTGTAATGGACCAGAGGGATCTGCATTTGACACTTACATTGCCAAGTAATATTTCCATACAGACAGATGAACAAATGGCATGATAGTGAGAACTACCATTGTGATGGAAGGGTAAAATGACTAAGCATAGAAGTTATTTTCATTTGCAAATGTACTAAAAGAACAGTTATTTTCAAGCTACAGCTACTTTTGGACGATTTTTGTTGGGCTTGATATTGGATTTCATGTCACCAGGATACTGGTAGAGATTTCATGTCACCAGGATATTGGAAGAGATTTCATGCCACCAGGATACTGGAAGAAATTTCATGCCACCAGGATACTGGAAGAGATTTCATGTCACCAGGATACTGGAAGAGATTTCATGTCACCAGGATACTGGAAGAGATTTCATGTTACCAGGATACTGGAAGAGATTTCATGTTACCAGGATACTGGAAGAGATTTCATGTTACCAGGATACTGGAAGAGCTGTTTTTAATGGACCTGTAAAAGCAGATGCAAAGAGGAAGAGAAACCTCATGTGGGAATTCTTTCAGTGGATGGGTAAGTTAACAATGGATGCAATGGACAACAAGGTACTGTGTGTAGGAAAGAAGCACCTAAAAACAGAAATTTTGATGGAGGTGCAAGAGGGGGAAAAAGATTGAAATATGAGAATATTCCATGTTTCTTGCATAAAAGAGTCATGGATGAAACTCTACACAACCAAAATTTTCATTTCAGTTGACTATAGGTAAGAAGAATCCTCATCAGTTAAAATGTAAACTATAACAAGAAGAGGATATACTGTGTTTGATAACAGAAATATTTCAAAAGATGGCATGATGATCTTCTGGTTACAGGTATAAGTCCTTTGTCTTGTTTTTTGCTGATGCTGTTAGTCCAGTTACTTTTGGCATGTTGTAATTATTGTATGTGATGTCACAAGCAATAAACCCTGTAGGGGTGAAACTAAAGAGAGTTTTATATTTTATATCTGACAAGAGTAGAAAAATTTGCGGTTATCATCACACTAGCCAAACAGTTAAATGAAATATATTGCAGCCAGAAGAGAAATGTAATAAAGTGGGATAAAACTAAAACTAACATGTTTTTCCCCCAGTAATCTATTTCCATGCAAGATCATAAGTTTGATAAATATGCTTTACATCAAGGACTTTATTGTAAGCAGGCTTGATTAAAATCGAAAAAAGAAAAATTTTTAAAAAACATGGTATATTTGAGTTGGCATAGTACATTGACCATACTTGGCAAATGACCTGTCTGTTTGACCTTTCATTAGAATACATACTGAAAATGGAGTGCATGTTTGATAAACAAAAAATTTGTTTGCAAGTTTTCTATGTGAAGAGGAGGTTTTGCATGATAAAAATCATTAATAAAAAGTGGGAAAAGGGAGGGGGGGTATCACCAGACTCATTTGTTTTAGGGAAGCTCGCAAAAATGATGATGCCTCAGTGATATAAATGATTATGAAAATACAGTTTTTGACCCACATTAAGATAAATAAAAAAATTAAACAACTTCTTGCACAAGTAATTTATGTATATACCTCATCTATTGATTAAAGCTGTATGTTTACAATATAAGTGTTACATCAAAACTCTGTCATTTTGTTATTGAGGTAGATGAGGTAAACAACAAAACCCTAATTTTCTGAAAAATGAAAAATTATTTCTGCCAAAGAGAATTTTAAAACATTTCCCAATATATATATAGTTGAGTCCGTTCTTTCCAAATTTAAATTGAAAATGGACACCGATCGTTGTTGTTCTCTAGACACAAATTTTTTAGAAATCTGTAAAGCATGATTTGATCATTTTAAACAAGTACCAACAATACTGTCATTATTTTATTGTTGGAATTCTATAATATAATTATTGAATAAGTTATTTTAAGTTTTTCATGATCTTACATCAGACAGGATAATTCCCTTTGTATTTGTTTGATTCCCACCTGTCACTGTTTTTATGGTTCAGAGCACAATGTGTTTAATACATTGCCACAAGTCTGTTGTTGTCATTGTCATTATAGGACTTCATACACCATATAATTAATGCTTGTATGCATATGGATTAATTAGGACTTGAATATAGATATCTCTGTTTAAGTTTGTTGTTCTCTCCAAATTTCTCAACAAAATCTTCATCCAACAATATAATTGTCATCCAAAAATCTAAAGCAAACTGATGTGCAGAAGTATGCACAATCTGCTGTACTCCCTATCCTTAAGCAAGAAAAAGGTATAGTGGCTTGATTGAATCAAGCATTTCGGATGTGCTTAGGATAATTCCTTCAGACTGACTATGCAAGTAAAATGCTTGTATATCACTACTGTATGTACTCACTCATAAGTCGACTTCAACTGCAAACAACATAGATATTGATCTGCCATTGCATAATGCACCAGCAGATCAGACTCTATGTTGTTTGTTTACTCACTACTCCTAACAAACTGCATTGATCCAGATCTGTGTATGCATTATGTGACAATAGATCTGGATCTGTGTATGCATTATGTGACAGTAGATTTGGATCTGTGTATGCATTATGTGACAGTAGATCCAGATCTATGTATGCATTATGTGACAGTAGATCTGGATCTGTGTATGCATTATGTGACAGTAGATCTGGATCTGTATGCATTATGTGACAGTAGATCCAGATCTATGTACGCATTATGTGACAGTAGATCTGGATCTGGGTATGCATTATGTGACAGTAGATTTGGATCTGTGTATGCATTATGTGACAGTAGATCTGGATCTGTGTATGCATTATGTGACAGTAGATCCAGATCTATGTATGCATTATGTGACAGTAGATCTGGATCTGTGTATGCATTATGTGACAGATCCAGATCTGTGTATGCATTATGTGACAGTAGATCCAGATCTATGTATGCATTATGTGACAGTAGATCTGGACCTGTGTATGCATTATGTGACAGTAGATTTGGATCTGTGTATGCATTATGTGACAGTAGATCCAGATCTATGTATTATAAGACAGTAGATCCAGATCTATGTATGCATTATGTGACAGTAGATCCAGATCTGTGTATGCAGTATGTGACAGTAGATCCAGATCTGTGTATGCATTATGTGACAGATCCAGATCTGTGTATGCATTATGTGACAGTAAATCCAGATCTATGTATGCATTATGTGACAGTAAATCTGGACCTGTGTATGCATTATGTGACAGTAGATTTGGATCTTTGTATGCATTATGTGACAGTAGATCCAGATCTATGTATTATAAGACAGTAGATCCAGATCTATGTATGCATTATGTGACAGTAGATCTGGATCTGTGTATGCAGTATGTGACAGTAGATCCAGATCTGTGTATGCATTATGTGACAGTAGATCTGGATCTGTACAGTTTGCTGTTGAACTTCTAAGTGAGTAAACCTGTATGCAAGTAAACATGGCCCTCATGAATATCTCACAAAAAGGACAAAGGGACTGGTCATTTTGGTCAAGCTGTATTCTATATGTTTACCATGTAATAGATATACTAAATCAGTGACTGTGACCTGTTTCACCTTCACTCATTGATCAATTTTTTTTGTTGTTGGTTATAGTATAATACAGTGATATCATTGTTCTGTCCTTGTTTATGTAGCATGTCAGGATGACTGACAGCTAGATGGGCATCCTGAGAAAAAAAGCAGCATGTCACTAGTAAGAAATTTTACTATTAGTCATAAAGTTAACAGATTTTTATGGCATCGTAGAAGTAAAAAAGCAGGTTTTAAAATAGAAATCAAATTAATTGCATGATTTATGCAAATGAACGTTTGTTTGTTGTAGCCCAGTTATGTTTTGCTCATAAAAAAAGAACACATACCCCTGATTTCTCAGGTTTTTGCATGCTGTAGTTCAGTGTCACTTAGACTCTTACATAGAACATTGTAAAAGATAGTATACATTTGGGAAACGAGAAGAATCAGCTTTGCAAATAAAATGCACATTTTCCAAGAGATTTGTATAATGCAACTACTGATTTATTCTCATGTTAGTATTTTTAAATTGTATGTTCCAAATTAGCACATTATTATGTATAATAAATTAAATAATTTTAAATCTTACACATATCCACAAAAACTACTATCCATTTCAAAGTTATTGTTATTGTTAATGATTCAAGTCATGCAACAGAAATTGACATTCTGTCAAATTAACAAATAATTTGGGAGAAAAGTGAATAGTCATCTCATAGATTTTATAAACTGACACTAATTTTGGGGGATAAAATTGAATTTTTGTATTAAAAGTTAATTGAGAGTTTTGTTTACAATACTTCATATTTGGAAACGGCTTTTTTTATAGCTGCAGTACCATCATCTTGTACATATACATTTAAAATTTTTGATATACTCTCTCTGCCATACAACTGCTGTAGCTGCTTAAACTAGAAACATGTAATAAATTGTACATTTTCATAAAGGCACAGTGTTCGTATTCCCAGTACATGAAAGAATAAATTTTTCATTCTATTGGTCAGAAACCAGGAGAGCTTATGCCATAGAGTTGTCATCTATCCATCAAACAATTGCTCCTTACTGCTGTTGTCTTAAACTAATGGGAGGATTTCCATGAATCTTTACACACACATTCAGTGGGTCCAAAGTGAAAATGGTGCCCCATGGACGTCAAATATAGCTGCCGTGGTGGCCGTCTTATAATCTTGTTATCGCTAATCCTTTTGAGCAATTGGTCATATCTACATAGGGTAGTCACTAAAAGATTTTTATGACTCGTTGATCCTGTATGAAAACAGATCAGACCTACAAAACGGCAATCTTAAAAAAAATTAAAAATTAATTTTAAAAAATTTCTTATTGCTGCTTCTTCTAAATAGTTGGTCATATTTACATGGAGTTCTGACAAAAAGACTTTGTGAAATTTAGATTTTCCTAAGTGAAACAGGTGCTGATCATACCTCCAAAATGAAGCCTGGATGATTTTATATATCTTGTTGTTGCTAATTCATCAGAAAGGATCGGTGTATATGAGTTATTCACAGAACACTTCTCACCCTGTGTAGTTGATCTTAATTGAAAATAATGCTGCTATGCCCTCCCAAAATCACTGCCACATTGGCCGTTGTAAAAATTCCTCTTGCATGTGCTTTTCTTGAAGAGATGTCATGCTTACGTGTTCTTTTTGTTATGCAATATGTAGCTGTTTCTATATTAAACCAATGCTGATCAAGCCTTCTAATAGCTGCCGTGATGGATGGCCACCTTTAACACTTTCATATGGCTATATCTCCAGGGATTTTACACTTAGTAACACTATAGCAGCATGTATTTGGTTCTGAAAAAGCCAGTTGTTCAACAGACCCCCAACTTGGCATCTTAGTGGCCATCTCAAAATTCTTCTTAACACAACTCCTCTTGAATAAATCTTGTGACTGACATGGAATTTTCACTAAAACTCACTCTGCAATAGGTAATTGGTTCTAAATGAATTTGGTGCAGATCTAATGAACAACATATCCACACTTTTGTGAAAGAGTTTGAAAGCATACCTAATTGATCTTGTCATCAAGTAATTTTACCAGACTTAATATTTAGTTGTATTCCATTCAGCAAGTTGTTAGACACATTCTGATATTAATTTCAAGGTCAACTGTCTTGACTTGGGGGGGGGAAGCTATACAGGCTTGTGTGTAATAATAACACAAACAAATACGAATGAAGTTTTATACAATTCCAAACTTATCTGTAAAATACTATGAATGATGTCAGTTTAATAACATTTTTTCTCTAAAAAAAATATTAATGATGGATTTACAAAACAGTTTGTGGATATACCTTGACAGTCTGAGACAACTTCACTGATCTTCTATCCATGATATCAGGTTCAAGGTCAAAGGTTATGACAGAGTTAAACGTTTTGCTATATTTGGTATGTTGGTGTTTCTCAAGAATATCTGAGATGGTTTCAATACTCATAAGTTAAAAAGAAAAGGATAAAAGGAAAATACTTATCAAGGATTTCTGGAAATTCATTTTGGCCAGTAGAACATATGTCCCTTGGAAGGAATGTTGTTATTTTATACTGCCAAACTTTGTGTTGGTTACTGCATATATTACTTGTTAAGGCTAAATTATTCTGCTCATGCCAGTTTTTTAAACAGATTTTTCTTGGTGATTGGGAATATGGCGTGGACCCCATCGTGTTGAGTGATTTGAAATAGGGCCTGGTCCCATTATGTTGGGTGATTGGGAATAGGGTCTGGGCCCATCATGTTGGGTGATTGGGAATAGGGCCTGGACCCATCATGTTGGGCGATTGGGAATATGGACTTGGCCCATTATGTTAGGTGATTTTGAAAAGTGGGGGCTGGACCCATCATGTTGGGTAATTGGGAATAGGGACTGAGCCCATCATGTTGGGCGATTGGGACTAGGGGTTGGGCCCATCATGTTGGGTGATTGTGGAGTAGGGAGTGGGCCCATTATGTTAGGTGAATTTGAAAAATAGGGGCTGGGCCCATCATGTTGGGTGATTGGGAATAGGGACTGAGCCCATCATGTTGGGCTATTGGGATCAGGGTCTAGGCCCATCATGTTGGGTGACTGGGAATAGGGACTGGGCCCATCATGTTGGGTAATTGGAAATAGGGCCTGGACCCGTTATGTTAGGCGATTGGGAATAGACTCTAGGCCCATCATATTGGGTGATTGGAAATAGGACCTGGGCCCGTTATAAAGGGTGATTGGGAATAAGGACTGGGCTCGTCATGTTGGATGATTGGGAATAGGGTCTGGGCCCATCATATTGAGAAAAATTTTAAGTATTGCTGAAATTGGGAAGTCTGCGTGATTTTAAAATATTTGCTATTGGGAATGGAGACCATATACATTGCAGTTGGGACCTAAGTTTTGACCCTGAGGACTCTACAAATATCCTGGCATGATCTTTATCATCAGATGTGCTCATCACTAAGCTCTTTAAATAGTGTATTAAACACCTGAATAAAAGATACAAAAATGAAACTAGGTTACTGTTTCAGAATTCACATAGCTTTATTCATCCAGTAATATATCCAAGTTTGATAATAGACCTTTTGAATTCCATAATCACTTAAGTGTATTTTTTTTTCTTCAATAATCAACCAATGTTTGATTATAAACTTTCAAATTCCACTTAACCATATTTATCCAGTGACAAGCCCGACGCCACATTAACAAAACCTGTCAGATACTATCTAAAGATATTTGAGTCTGATTGTTAGCCAACTTCATTTTTTTTTTTTAATTATTATGCTGGCACCCTAGCCTTGTCATGATAAATGCTGTTAACCATTTTGTAGTTAATGATCCTGCAGCATTCCAACCGAACAGTTTATGTGGAGCCCACCTTGGTGGGAACTTGATCTAGCTATCATTTTGTCTGACCCATCTGTACATCTGTCCACAAATAGATTAAAGTCAGTGATGAAGTTTTTGACTTACTAAATAAATAATAAACTGAACAAACAGGGGGATTCTTTTTTACATTTTAGTTCAAATTAAGTGACCAATGCTAATATTCTAGGGCCAAATCTATGTATGGTATGTAATCAACTTGAAGATGGAAGGCTGAATTCTGCATTCATATAATCAACACGAGGTAATTAAAACATACAAGTTGGAATAAATAGTAGGAATAAATAGTTAGTGTTTTCATAGTCTACAGATTTCTGTTATATTATGTTAGATAATAGATACAAACTGTGGCAGACTTTATATGCAAGTGTTTTGTGTATTACCTTTGTGTATGCAATACGTATCTGTGTTGATCGTTTATGTAATATAGTATGCCAATTTTTTCAGGCTCTTGTGATATAACCATGTCAATGCTGTTAATCAGATTTTAATCCCATGAAAATCATTGTGTTGATTAATATTATTGTCTCAGGGTATCCCATTATAGATAAATAATATACCGTATATCCTAAATTATAAGTCGGGTCCAGCTGCAAACTGCATACACCCAGATCTGCAGTCTGCATAATGCACTGGCAGATCTGGGTCTACGCAGTTTGTTAGGAGTAATCAGTAAACCAAATAATATAGACCCTGATCCGCCAACGCATTATGCAATTGCAGGGTCAATGTTGTTTGCGGTTGGACCCAACTTGCAAGGAAATGCATATGGTACAATAAATTGTCATATGTTGTTAATGTGATAACGAACGGGCAAACTATCAATCAAAATACAGCAGCACTTTGTATATAAGATATTTGTAACTTTCAAAATTAAGGCTATACGAGGAATTGCCCGAGAAGAAGGGTTGAGGTTTTGTTTTGCTGCAGTAATTCTTAATCAGAATGTAAAATGATACGCTTGACGTATAATTTTTAGCTACTGTCCTGGGAGTGCTTATAGTATGTAATTTGTATAACATTTTCCACTAAATTTTATGTATGTTGTCGTTTAAAAAGGACTTAGATAGATTTTTCAATATGATTTAGGTTTGAAACCATTGTTGAAGGATGTGGACTGGAGAAACTCCCAGGGTTTGTTTCTGACATTTCTTTTCAAAGCTTTTGTGTTTTTAGTAATCCTTTCCTCCTGTCATTAAATTGTCACTTTGTCATGTCCTGTGACAAATGTGGATAGGGCATATGGTGTGTAACCCTAGTCCAACTGTTAATCCAATCTCTCCTTTATCCATCCATCACACATTGGTCACTTTTGTTTTTTCATTTTGGTCCGGAAATTGTTCTCATTGCAAAAAAAGGGGAGGAGGATACGTACTTTCAACATTTATTATTTTATATCCAATAAGAATACATTACAAAAATGTCAGATTATAAAAGTGAATAAACTCCATAAAAAGAGGGATAAGTAGGTCAGCTACCAGACATATATAACCTACCCACGGTTAATTTAATGAATCTGGTCGTCGTTGTTCTCTGCTTCTGTGTATTTCACCTGTCTCTTTTTCCACCACTAGCCACATTTATTTTTCTTAACAAAGATGTCGTTAATCTATATTACCGTTGATCTTTATTCCCCCACACCTTGTAATATAGTTGCTCATTTTTTTTTAAGTCAAAGTCGCATTCTGCATATTCACCCCTCCCTTCCCCCCACCCCACCCCCGTTATTTTCACTTATTTTGTTCCTGAAGAAAAATATATTCATAGAACCTTTGTTTTGTCGCATGTATTAGCATGCATGTACTTTCATGTTTTCAACTAGTCGAGCCAGTCTTTTGTACGTGATATTGCAAAGCAAGAAGCAAATGTAGATTTTGATACTTGCTTGATGACTGATGCAGCAAAAAGAATCTGAAAGAGTAAAAAGTAGTTTTCACACGTATAATCGTAAATTTCTGAACATTTCCTTTCTTAATTTATGCCTCACTGCGACAGTTGTAGCTCAAATATGTTACTCTTGCCCGTCCACAATAGCCTATTTAAATTTTGCATTTAGGTCTGTTTTCATACACAGTGATGGGTCATCTGTGTTCCACACACACATTTCCAGTTGGATTTTTTTTACTGTTTCATTCTTAAACGTAGATAAGGGCTTGTAATATTCATTTGCAAAAAGAAAAGTTTAGATAAAAAAGTGATATTGATATCATTAAGAAGTGAGTGTTTAAGATAGTTCGTTATTTATCTCCATACGTATATGCTGCATGTTAGCCAGGAAATCACATTCCATATATACTCACTTATAAGACGAGTCCATCTGCAAACGGCACAGACCCAGATCTGCCGGAGCAGATCTGAATCTGTGCAGTTTGTAAGGAGTAATCAGTAGAACAAACAACATAGACCCTGATATGTAGGCGCATGGTGCTACGACAGATCAGGGTCTCTGTTGTTTGCTGCTATACTCGACTTGTAAGCGAGTATAGACGGTAATGAGTGCCTACAATTTAACATAAGAAATGCAGTAGCTTATTTATACATGATAACTCGACTCGTTATTTTTTATATTCAACATGAACACTTTTATATCCACAAACTCTTAAGCTGTGATGTTATCCATCTGTCAGTCCATCTGTCCATCTGTTACCAATTTCACTCCTGCATAATACCATGATTTCTCCACCATGTGTAGTTGCCAGATTTTGTGGATGGCTTGACCTTGAGAGAAGTCTATCAATGTGGGGGTCAAAAAGTCAACGGTCAGGGTGACTATGACTGAAATGAAACTGGGCTTTGGATAATAACATCAGAACTTTTGTTTGCGGATCACATACACGTTGGATAAGAAAAAAATAAACATGATTGATTTTGAGTTCAAAAGTTAATGTTACAGTCTTCAGAAGAAGACAGTTACTTTTTTCTTGGTTAATAAGTTCTAGACCACATATTGATCAATGTTTGTGGAGGTGTTGCAGTTAAAAGCTTTATTGATTTTGGGGTCAAAATGCCAAAAGCCTTGTTCAGTATAAAACAAAAAAGGATTTGCAGAGTAATTTTAGTTCCAGAATAGATTCCTTGAACAAGCTTTATGGATGGCTTGCACCTAGGATAATAAAGAAACTTATAGATTTGGGGTCTAAAGGTCAGAGGTGATGATCAGGTAATAAGAAAAAAAAAAAATTGTTTCTGCATAGCAATCTTAGTTCAGGACCGCATACCTTAAATCAAAGGTCGAGGTCACTGAGACCCATTGGTAAGTAATCTCCAGTGTCAACAATGCCAAACCATATATTGAGGGCGATTAAGACGGTCGGGTGTATACTGTGCCCTCCATCGTACTCTTAATAAATACATTGACAAGAAATGATGATGTCGATGATGTATCCTCATAATTAACGTGCAATCTTTTCAGTTGAATGTGTTCGGTTTTTGGTTGGTTGGTTGTTTTTTTTAATTTCCTAGCAAACTGTCTTCCCATTCGGTATTCACTAAAGGATAGGGCTCAAATTCAGGGATTTACTCATGTCTAGACATCGCTGAACGCTTTGAATCCTTCCTTCCGCATACGGTTTACTACCACAGAGTAATGTGTGTTGACATTGGTCTGTCTAGACATGACATATAGACATAGAGCATTTACCTGTGTCTGTTCACACTGGAGACAGATAAAATAAGAACACCGACTTGGACGTGTTTACATGTGGCGGAAATGGAATAAAGCCATAATGTAACGAAAATTTTCGTAGGCTTTTTATTTTATATCGAGTGCTTTACGCGCATTTGAAAGTTTCTCCATGAAAGACAAACATGGTACGTAGAATACTCGTGGGGGAAAAAAAAAAATTAAAAACTGCATATAATAAACAAAACACTTAAGCACAAAATAATTCTTGGGAAACAAAGAGAGAGGATCAGCGTCGCATTTTTGCCTATACAAGAACTAAGTGTGCTAGTTATGACTTTCGTCTTACCAAGAAATTTCAGTATCATAACTGTAGATAGGGATTCTTGCAAAATCCTTTGATTATGCATGAATACACATTAACACTATTCATTTGACGGTAGACTTTACCCTGTTATATTTCGAGCCCTGTCCATTTAGTATGTATTACAACTGTCATCACGTTGCGAAACATTGCGCTGGAACTAGGTGATTTTCAATATATTGTCTAGTAAATTACGCTTTATTTTCTGTTCAGGATTGGATAATATGTATACACGTAATCATTTAACATAACAGTATAAGTTGCTGTGCTTGCTTGTATCTTTCAAGCTTCTATGTCGCATGATCTCTGAATGGGGGAATACATGTACATGAATTGAATGCTTTTTTTTTTCCTTTTTCAAATCATTAAATTACTAAATGACTCTAGGGGTGACAGTATTGTATTTCAGGATTTGAGTAATTTCATGGTAAATGTATTTTTAATGGGGCAAATTACGTGTTCACGAGAATAATATTGCCAAAGTTGCAGTTATCAACGACTCTATGTCACAAACAGCGTCATTAATTGCATCAACTTGTCTCACTCTTTATTGTGCATTTTACTGAAGTTCCGCGTAATTTATAGTGCATTATATTTGCGCATCACGGATACTAGTCGGGGTTTTTTTCTGTAAAAAAATGGAATGCTATTGATACAGGCATTTCCCAGCTCGCAATCATCGCGCTTTGACTAACTAGCGCGGTTCAGAATCTTATCTTCGAAAGCGTTAATACTGATTTAATCTTGTCCCGGATTTCGCTTACAGCTGTAACACATTTCCGGTGCTCGCGAATTCACAGATAAATAATCATATTCCATCTTAGAGAAAGTACTGAATCTCCAAGCCTGGTACCTTGGTAACCTAATTCAGCTCATCCGACCCCATTATCTGTTCCATTAATGCATTATAAAATACAAGTATGCTCAGTAGCATGAAAATTGGTTTATTATAGAATGTTGAAACACAATGTAAAATAACGGTAAAACACAATCGATCAAACTATCAAATAAAGCTTCTCTGAAACACACGCGACCTCTCACCGTAAATCGCCCCCCCCCCCCAACTCCAGCTCATACATAATGGCCGAAAACGACTACTGTAAAATAACATAATGACCAGTACTTCTTCGGTTAGCATAGTTGTGACTATAACATTAAAAAAACGGTGGCGACACAATTGGATATAACTGAATTAATGCTATTTCTTTATTGCCAACGCATTGTATTACTTCCGCCTTCTTGAATATCTACAATGGTATCAGCCATTCATCAGTTCCAGCCCGCCTGGCCTCTTGTGCGGAGCATTATGGGAGGCCAGGATACCAGGGTACGGTCCCCCACGATGCACTTCGCCCATGACTCTGTTCCCAATATCTTGTATTCCCTGCTTGTGCAATCTCTTGCCGGTAACACGGTACTAATTCTATTCAAAAATGGAAACCAGTCTAGAAATGTATGTGCATAAAATAGAATACATGTGGGTTTATAGTCCATCGTTGGTCGATAATGAATTTTAGTGAAAAGAATCTTTTGAGATTGTATCCTATTTGTAATTTGGAAGAACAATGACTGTGTTCTATTGATGCCATTTCGGTCCTTTTACAGACGTGACTTGTAACATTCGTTACTGACAACAGCATCTGATTCTTTATGTGCGGAATTGAAAACACGCTTCAAAGACTTGTAGATCAAAAAGATATATATATATATATATATATATATATATATATATATATATATATATATATATATATATATATATATATGATAATGAGCATTTAAAAACTTGTCGCGCTTTAATACTATGGCGTTTGCATTGGTTTACTAGGGAAGTTGAATTAGTACCGTGACTAACAATGAGACATTTTAGCCGTTACTCGCCTGTGATGTTAGCTTGTCACTGTAGACCTGGTACACTGCACGACACACTGGTGTTTAGCTTGCAAACTGGATCCAAGTAGACAAGACACTAAGTTACGGGAAAACATCGCGTAAAAGTGGCTTTTATATGGTATTTTGTTTCGACCAATCACAAGTGACATCGCTGTTGTATAACTCATTTCTGATTGGCTGATAATTGAAACGCGAATTCAGTCTCAAGACAAGGCGCGACATACATAAATCATGTAGAGACGAAGATAACATTTGCATGCTTTTTTGATGGCAGGTGTTTTCTAGGGTTATCTTCATTTAGAAAGCGAAGTATTGTATACCTAGGTAGTGGGATCATCCATCGTCACTTTCTGATAGACGTTTGTCCAGTCAAGTGTGATTTTCTGCCAAACTGCTATTTTACTCAGCTACACAAGCCGTCTTCATGTTTTCAGACGATGGTTTTTGTTTGCTTGTGTGTTTTTTTGGTTTGTTTGTTGTTTTTTTTTTGGGGGGGGAGTCTTTTATTAATCTCAAGGATGCCCTTTAACCCAAGAGACTTAAACCGAATGTGGATACTTACGACAGCTTGCTCAGTCAATATAAGATACGCTTACAACTATTTATTTACATTTATCTGGTTTCAGTATTATGCTTCACGAATACTTCAATTTACTATAATTTTTTTAAAGTTTATTTACTAGTATTTTATTTATTTCAACAACATTCCTTAAAACGAAGTTACTTCCCAAATCGTATTCTTCAGCCTCGCTTTGATATATTTCGAGTCTTTCTTTAACCTTGAAAACATAATATTTGTCTTACAAAATCTAAATAAAGCCAACTCTGCTTTCTTCATTGATTTCGTCCTGATTTGTTTCTTCAGTTTGTGCTTCTTTAAAAATAAAGGAATATATTTGTTTGAAGTGTCTCTAAAGCCTAATCTAGAACCCATGTTAATGTGAACAAACGATTGTATAAGTGCCATCTGTAAATTGAGTGACGTGATGTAAGGGATTTAAGTCTCGAGGGATTAAAGTAATGTGCGAGATTTCAAAATGTCTGAAAACACACAGATAAGTCCTTGGAAACATCTGCCGTTAAAAAAGATTAAAACCGCTGGCAAATTTATTTTTTCTGTACACGATTTATGTGGATCACACTGCCTTATAAACGGACAGTAATAGCCAAATTATAAAATGATTTCTAGGTTCAACTCAGACTCAAGCTTTTAAGGCCTGAAGACTGGACGCGGGTCAAGTTTCATGACGGCTTTGACAAACATTACAAACAACATAAACACAGATCTACCATTACATTGTTCCAACAAATAGGGATTATATGCTGTTCTCTGTTATGTACGTGTTGAACACAAGCAAATTCAATGATTTCGAATGGATGCACGATCATGACACATGTACATGCATTTCCCTTAATCCCATTTCATTTCTATACCTTCAGATTTGAAATAGAAAATAGAAAGCGTTTTCTTTTTCTTTTTCCTTTTTTTTCAGATTTGAAATAGAAAATAGAAAGCGTTTTCTTTTTCTTTTTCCTTTTGGTTTTTGGTTTTTTTTTTGTTTTAATAAAAGTAACGAAAAATGCATTTCGAATTCTCTGTTTTCCGTTTCGCATTTTCAGTTGTTTGTTTTACCACTGAAGCATGGGCAAGACAGTATCACATTTAAAACAAATTTTAGCTCATTTTCTCTGAAACATTAACAGGTGCAATCATTAGGTCTGATGGATGCATTTATCATTAAAAGTACCATTCATTGCTAGCAAAAAAAAAAAGAAAAATCACAAAGATCTTTTCACATTCAAGTGTTTCCACAACATTTTCACATTCGACACCATTTCTCTAATAATGTTTCTTTAGTCGGAAAATCTTATTCGTGCATTTGTTTTGATGACCTGTACCCAGTCACAGAAGTCCTTTTAGGTCTTTGTTTAAAACTAGATGTTCTTGTATCATTTTTTTTTTTTTCGGTTTCTTTCTTTCTTTTGTGTGAAACTCAACTACCCTACTTATCTACCATGCACGATAATGATAATCATTCTAGGTCTGCGCATGGTTCTAACTAACTTTTAACAAAGCCCCAACAATCATGTTCCAGATTAGGCTTGTTCACATGTTATGGTATTGATGACCGTATTTAGAAGTATTCTGGTTACGGGGGGGTGGGGGGGGTGGAGGGTGGGAATAAAATTTACAACATTAGCAACTGATGAAAACCTATTTCACCTTTTGGGCGTTTAAAAATGAGTCTTTTTTTTTTCTTCACATCAACCGGGGGCATTTTCGAAAACGTTCCAGGATAACTTGTTTCTCGTGTCCTTCATGTGTAAAGAGGAAACTGTTAAAGGAAACCACATCAAAATTTGCTCTTTTGACTTCAAGTAGTTAACAGAAGATTCACCTAGTCCAAAGACATATGGAACTTTATCTCTTGTCTTTGTTTTTAATATTTCTTTCCTTTTCTTTTTGTTTCTTGCATACTTGGCATCGACATAAAAACTTGTGATTTTGCAGTGAACCTCTCTCTCTCCCTCTCTCGCGCGCGCGCGCGCGCGCGCATAGATTATATTCATCAGCACCAAAAATGGCATTGCACAGATGACAATAGATTCCAAAATGAAATGGCCATAAAGTTCAAAGATGAATTTGAAAAATGAAATTACTTTTCCCACTTCCCAATAAGATTAATAAGAACTCTTTGTATCAGATTTTGTGCGAAGTCGTACTGAGAGGTAAGTCTTGTAACGCCTAATCATCAGTCAAAGCTTACAGTGTTATTGTGACGATTTGCAGGCTCTCACCAATGGCAGCCAAAACTTTCACCGTATAACCTTTTGCGCCTCAGGAAATGTACAGTTTTATATTGTCTTCAGTTATGATACGTATGAGTCTCGCAGATATGTTCATACAATATTATATAATCTCGTGAATTTTGTTTTTTATTTGCAAACTTACGGTTTAACTTTTTTCTGTAGGAGGATAAACAAACACAAAAAGTACTCTTGACTCCAGAAACTACAATGTTATTTTTTGGTATGATAGTTACGAAAAAAGCAAGACAGTTTTCACTGCACAAGGCAATATAATTAAACTCCATATCCCCCGGCGACATAACGGAGATCGCACACACACCGATAAAAATTAACGTTTTGGTGACCTTTAGAATTCCCAGTCCACGTTATTTTAGTTGCTTTTCAGATAAAGCCGTGTAATTTGTGTTTGGGAGAGTTATCGTTAGTCATATTAGGTTCCGAATGACGTTTTCCACTTTTAGATATTTGAAGGCTATGATTTGATTGGTGAATCACAAGGTTAACAGAATATTACCTTTTATCGGTATTTATCTATTTATGAGATTGCTAACCAAAGAAAATCTTCTGAAATTTGATTAGTAAAAAAGAATATATCGTTTGCTTCTCAAGACATCCACTAGAAAAAAAAAAAAAAAAAAACTATAATAAAATTGTATTTACTCTTTATGAACAAATACTGCTCCTGAATAGTAATTCTTGAAGTCAAATTCTTACCGGTAAATTTAAAATTTAGAGTTAAGTGACCTACCAAAGAAAGTTCACAAGAGAAGATAATAAAAACAATAATTTTTTTCATTAGGTTAATTTATTTTAATCATTCTTTAAACTTTATTTATTTGAAAAATATTGAAGATTTCTGTAAATAACGTTACTGACCTAGATAAGTTTAAATATGTAAACATTTTTGTGACGAACTATATGGTTGGGGTGGGATGCTCCCAATATTTTATTGAACTATTATAGAAGTCCCACCCAGGCTCTATTTTGTTGGAAGTTAAATTTAGTGAAAGATTGATGTAAAGCCCCGAGCCCCTAGTCAGCAATGCCGACGGTTAGATGGTTAAATATACAAAAAAAAGGTTGAAATTTAATGAATAACAATTTCATAACAATTCATCAATCAAATGACTCAAATTTCCAATTACACTCCTTCCGCCAGACCCTTTAATAAGCCTATTGCATCACTTAATTAGCAGTGTGAGATTGATTTCCACCTGTCCTTGTATTTCTACTCATCTGT
>JAECUM010058368.1:0-15256 GCA_016617855.1 Megalonaias nervosa | reverse complement strand
GTGTGTGTGTGTGTGTGTGTGTGTGTGTGTGTGTGTGTGTGTGTGTGTGTGTGTGTGTGTGTGTTTTGAGAGGGGGAAAGAGAGAGACAATTAAAACAGACTGTGGAGTTTTTATTCCTTCTGAGCAGGATTCGAACCCGTACCGCATAAAAGTTCACATGCACCTCGAGCTTAAGCCTTTCCCTTCGACCGTGTTCCATCCTTTTCTGAGGATGTCCTTGTGGGTCATGGCATGGTGCATGAAAGTTAGGCAATAACTGTGTTACTCCTGCTTGGGACTGATTATGACTCTGGAACCTGTTTGGATATAATTCTTTTCATTTATTTTTCCCATAGGTGTATGTGAGCCTATGAACAGTTCCCAGTGTGCAGGAAAGAATGCCTGGGTTGATTGTCACGTGGACGAATTCGCATGTGACACAATCAACAGTAATGGTAAGATAAAAATGACATGTTATGTTATATAGTCCTAGCAATTGTTGGTGTTTGGTTTAAATCATGGAAAGTGTCTACGTACGCATGCTCAAAAAGGTCATAAGTTAGCATGCTATTTTTGTTTGCTATGTATGTTGTATGTATATGCTACCTCAAATTATCTGGTGCAGCAGTTACAACAGTCTTATCTTGTGATTTAGGTAGTGTTGCGAAAAATGACTATAATTAATGTAATTAATCTTTCTTGTTACACGCATGATTCTCTGTTAATTATCCGTTTGCATTCGTCATGTGTTACAAGGTCATCTGAGTGGAATACAGATTAGATGCATTGTTGAAAATCGGATAAAATTTCATAATCAAATATCATTTCTGCATACTTCATTGTCATCAAGTTATACTCGAATGCTTTGGACACGCGATGTTTGGCAGTGCTGCGGCTTTGAAACAAACAGAGGTCCAAAACGGCGAGCATGGCTACATTACTGACTTCCGACTAAAATGAAGTATAGAGCATGGGTGGTTACAGAATGGTCGTTGGGTTCGGGTGGGGAGGGGAACTGACGCCTTAAACAAATAGGCGAGGGTTTGTTTGATCAAAGCCCAGGGGTAGGGGGCAGTGGGCGAAACTCCAAGAAACTGGTGCATTTGAAGCGTATCCAGGGCACAATTTTAATCATCGAACTGTCAATAAAACATAGTCCAGGTAAAATTCCAGTTGTTGCGCGTTAATTTTCAGAGAGGCGCCTGCCGGAAATACCCCAGCCAAGAACGACTCGATGTATGAAATAAAAGTTTATAAATTTGTCATTGCACTGAAAGGCATCATTGATTAGGCAGAGGAGCGTTATTTTGACACAATGTCTATAATCTTCCAATAGTAAAAAAAAAAAAAAAAAAACGGAAGATGTGAACATGTATGCTTGGATACATTTTGGTCATGCTTGGTTTTCATGGTCACAAAAGTAGGTAAATGATTCACATCCATCATTAACCTAAGTTACGTACATACAAATCACCCTTTCGTCTCAAGTATTCGTTATGTTGGCGAACTTAGAGTACTAGTACTCGCTGGAGATGACATTGTTTTCGTCGTTTTTCTTGACGGGATTGGTGTTTTTAATAATTCTCCATTCATATATCTTCTAGTAATTTGTTTTCTGCAAAATTTAAAAAAGATTTAAATTATTTACTAGCGAATTCCATGATTTAGAGGCTGAAATGAAGAATGCAAAATTGCGTGTCAGAAATCCTTCAAGCAAATTATTAGAGCATTAAAGTCTGTTGACGTTTTAGTGAAAAGCCATCCAGTTCCTATCTCATGGACATTAAAAAGGCGGTTGGGTTTATGTTTCGTTTACAAAAGTGATCCGGTGAGAATTCGATACAAGTTATATATAGTACTAAAGGCGCGCCTTTAACTGGTATGTCATAGCAGCATGGATTGTAAAGACTCAAAGCGCGTGATCAGGGTTAAAATGTTGGTACTAATGTCTTGTATAGATCAATGTACATGTACTTGTAAATCACGCGGCACATTCTTCCCGTGATAATGAAAAGACAAAAAAAACCCACTAAAAACAACGTGACTATTTCACGTTTCTGTTCCTAGAGATTGCTTTAGAATAAATTAACCTTACTTTGTACAGTGTATTGACAATTACAGTAAGTTGAATTATAGAAAATCTAGTATTTAACAAAAGAACACAAAAATGAATGAAGAAACAAAAGGTGTATAGCATGTATGTAGGTAGGTAGGCAGGTAGGTAGGTAGGTGTGCATGTATGTATGTATGTATGTATGTATGTATGTATGTATGTATGTATGTATGTCCGCATTTATGTATGTGTGTATATCTATGTATATATGTATGTATTTATTTTCACGTGTGTTTATGTATGTATGTATGTATGTATGTATGTATGTATGTATGTATGTATGTGTGTATGTCGACATTTACGTATGTGTGTATATGTATGTATGTATATATGCATTTATATATTTTTACGTGTGTCTATGTATGTATGTATGTATGTGTGTATGTATGTATGTCTGTATGTGGATCGAATACACGCACAGACATATATATATATATATATATATATATATATATATATATATATATATATATATATATATATATATATATATATATATATATATATATATATATATATATCTGTATTTGTTAATCGTGATTGTTTTATTATTGAAGTTAATCAGGTGTATAATACTAGTCCTTCTTCATATATTTATTCATAGCTTGCAAGGTTTAGAATATTCAACATATCTTATCAGTAAGGAATAGCAAATAAAGGAATTGGACGAATGTGTCGAATTAAAGATCTGCACGAGTTTTAAAGGAAATGAAAAATATAAAGCAAATATGCGAGAATTGCAAAATTTTTCTCGTTGATCACCAGATGATGTCATCTTTCCTGTCCTTCACACTGTTACTCACAAATAGTGGGTTCTTGGTTCGATTCCTGAAAACAAATGCCGAGGTGTGGTGTTCAACACCAACCAATAAACCATTTCAAACTGATGTAAATTCAGTAGACTTCCTTTTTAAGAGAGAAAAAAGAAAACAATAAAACAAAAACGGTAGAAAGAAAGAAAGAAAGAAAGAAAGAAAGAAAGAAAGAAAGAAAGAAAGAAAATGAAGTTTGTTTCATGAGAATGTCACATGCTGTCTTGACTGTTAAGGTGATTTGAAAGTTATCACTAAATAGTCTTTATAGCTAATTCAAAGATTAAAAAAGGGCACAATCGGTGCAAAACTGCTTGTTTTGTTTTGTTTGAGGATTGTTTTTGTCAGTCACAGGCTCTGAGATCACTTTTTCCTTAACAAACGTCCTGATTTGAAACCATCGCTTTACTATAAATTTTTAAATTAACCATTGGTAACCTGTGAGCTATTCAACCTAAAGCAACATAATACGACTTTAATTTACATTGTTCTCTGCGTGATGACAATTTTATTTTGTTCAAGAATCTGATTTAAGGGTTTTCTTTCCTCAGTGAAACTTGTGTTTAGTATTTCGTTCAATAGTAGCCCGGCTGAGATACACCAGCAGAAATAGAAGTTAAACTCTAAAACATGGAAAAATAGCATGTCAGTTGAAGTTAATTTTACATCAGTAAATTTTATGTGAAATGTTATCCTTCAACTTTAATACCGGACATATTTCATCGTATAAACACCAACTACATAAGAGAACAGTGGGATTGGGGTGGCCTAATATGTTATAGTAAATTACATTTTCGACATTAAGACAAAAATAAACTATTTAGCCCTATCTCACCAAAAGTTTGATTCAGCAATGCGTCACTGCAGGTTTGTCATTGTTATCAAGGTCGTAAGGGGAAATAACTTCACAGAAATGCAAAAAGCGTAGAATCAAGTTTCTTCGGCAAATGTAATTTCTTGTATTTGAAATGTAATGCAGTTTCCATTTATTTTGTTCTAGCTCACAAAGTTCACGAGTTTTGTTTTGTTTCTGTTTTTGTAGGAAGCATAGTCTTTTTTTAGACACAAGGTCGCATGATGGGAAATATCATTTTTTCACCTGATAACATTTAGGAATGACCAAAAGATGAAAATGGGGCCCAAAAGTGTATATATTTCACACTTAGTTCCCTATACAGTGTCCTTTTTATTATGCACCCAAACTATTTTTGAGTGTGTTTAAATTTATTTTAATTATGATAATCACAAGGACAAAAACATGTGGTATATAAAATTTAATACAATTGCTTAAACACAAACTTAACACTTATCTTTCCTAAAATGAAATTAAAAAGTAAGATTATCAAAAGTTTGAATAACTGCATGCGGAATAGAAAAGTATCTTGAAAAAAGAATTATTATTGTTGAGATACAAATTTGTACTACAGATAGAATATGACGGTAAAAGTCATATTTTTTTTAACTCTGAGAAGAATGAATATTAAAAGTTAACTTAATGTGCAGCTGAACAGAGTTGTCCCGGCAAAAGGTGTATTTGCAAGATTTAATGAGTGTTTCTTCTTTGTTCTAAAATCTTCAGGTACGTGATTATTTTACTGCCTTACATCTCCATCGTCATTACGCTGGCGAGTAATGTGTCCTGTTACGAATATGTAATTTAATTACTTGTGTGTTAATTTTAAATTCTTTTTATTTTATTTTTGAAACATTACATTTTATTGTAATGATTATTTTCAAGGGATTTGATATTTTTGAAAAAGATATTCTGTTTATTTAGAACGTAATAAGAGTCGCGTAAGCACTATTTTTAGCTTGCCTTGGTTCATAGATTTTGTAAACATCGGGTGAAAACGATTGGCTATTACCAAGGTCATATTATGGCCTGCGTGTAAAATAGCATTTTGTTTACCGCGCTGTTTGATGATTAATTGACCACGTGATCCATCACGCGCGTCTGAAATGACGTTTTAGTTGATTTTAAAATACTCCTATCTCCGTGAAAGAGTCAGTCGTATTTTTTACACCATTAGAGCTCCAGGTGTTTTATTGTAGATGCCAGCTTGTTCAGAAGTTCATCTATTTTTTAGAATATAATAATTTATTCTCTGGAAAACTACACAAGTGCTTCCTTTTTATAAAAGTTTTGGGACAAAGGCATTCAGTGGAAATTTATTCTGGATTTTCTAAATTGGGACATTATAAGTTGCGATTCAGCGAGGAACTGTTGACATTCGTATAAAGACTTCACATGATGTCATCATCCTCCATCTTGGAACCTCGTCGAGATTCGAACCTGGATTCAGTTAGAACTGTTTAGTGATAGGACTTATATTTTCTCAATTCTAGGATTAATTTTTGGATTATATTCACAAACTGTAAGTCCTTTTTAACCTTGTTACCGTGCTTTCTAGGGAAATAAATTATTTTTGTTAAAACGTACAAAGCTTGTTGGCTTCACTCTTTTCTTTTGTTACTTTTGCACGAGTCTATACGTAACAAGAGAAAATTGGGGGCTCGTCCGGGATATAGGAATTTTGGCTAAAATATTTTAGGAAATTGTTTTTTGAAATTTAAATTCCCCTAGGTTTTAAATCCCAAGTACTATTTCACATTTTGTTTGAAATTTTTAGTGAAAACAACAGGCGTTTTCACAATATCATCAAAAGTTGAGACTTTTCTTTCTAGTTCTACTCAGGAACAGTTGGATAGTATGAAAAAAGATGAGTTGCGTGAACTTGCCAGAAAATACGATCTTTCTGAAGCAAAATCTTCCTTAACGAAACAAGAAATTAAAAACATTTTGATTCAGTATTTGGTAGGGAAGAATGTTTTTGTTAAAAGTGTTTTGGCTTTGGTCAGTAAGTCTGTATCAGACTCTGACGTAAAAGTAAAGGAATTAAAAATGAAATGCAAGATGGAATTGGAGTTAAGGAAGCTCGAGCTTCAGAAAGAGGAGAGAAAAGAACAAATTCAGCTGCAGCTGGAAAAAGAAAAAGAACAAATGCATTTACAAAAAGAAAAAGAACAAATGCATTTAAAAAAAGAAAAAGAACAAATACAGTTACAGAAAGAACAAATGCAATTACAATTGGAAAAAGAAAGAGAAGAGAAACGATTGCAGTTGCAATTTGAAGAGAAGGAGAGAGAGAGAGAGAGAGAGAGAGAGAGAGAGAGAGAGAGAGAGAGAGAGAGAGAGAGAGAGAGAGAGAGAGAAACAAATGTAGTTGGAGTTACAGAAAGAACAAATGCACTTACAGATGCAAAAAGAGAAGGATGAAAAGGAATTTCAAATTAATATGAAAGAAATAGAGCTGGCAAGTGAAAGGCACGTTTCCATTTTACCTACAAATTCAAGTTTTGACATTACAAAGAATATTAGGCTAGTACCCCCTTTTAGTGAAAAGAAAGGAGACAAATATTTTATTTCTTTTGGAAAAGTTGCTGAAAATTTGGAATGGCCAAGGAAGCATTGGACTCAATTATTGCAATGTGTACTTTCTGGCAAGGCCCGAGATATCTATGCATCCCTGTCAGTACAGCAAAGTTCTAACTATGATTTGGTTAAGGAATGCGTCTTAAAGGGTTATGCGTTAGTCCCTGAGGCTTATCGGCAAAAATTCAGGAACTATAGAAAAGAAGCTGGACAAACTTACGTCGAATTTGCTAGAGAAAAAGAGCATTTATTTGAGAGATGGTGCTTAGCCAAGAAAGTTGAACATGATTTTGAAATATCAAACAACTTGTGTTACTTGAAGAGTTCAAGAACTGTGTTCCTAATGACATTAAGACTCATCTTGAAGAGCATAAGATCGAAACCTTGGAAAATACTGCTCTAGCTGCTGATGAGTATTCCTTAAATCATAAAGTCCCTGTTGTATGCAAGTCTGTCACTCAGCAGTCTACTGATAAAAGAGTATTTCAGCCTAATACGACTCCTTCTAAAACTTAGTTGGGCACAACTTTTAAAAATCAAGCTTCTGATAGACTTGATTCAAAATTATTGTCTATTCCTACGTGTACCTATTGCATGAAGAAAGGACACGTTATTTCTGATTGCTTCAAACTGAAAAATAGGCATAAGAATCAAGATAGACCTATCCAAAATGCTCTTATTTCTAAGAGGTCAAGGTCACGGTCATGTATTGAAAGCAATAGATTTGTTGGGTCTGATAAACCCCAGTCTGATTTTATTATGGAGAATTCTGAACCATTCGTGTCGAAGGGGTCTATATCACTCTTGGGTGATTTGGCCAATCCTATCCCAATTAAAATATTAAGGGATACAGGAGCTTCTCAGAGTCTTTTATTATCAGGTACTTTGTATTTTTCTGAGAAGTCCTGTTCTAATGAGAGTGTTCTCATTCAGGGAGTAGAGTGCGGCTTTGTAAATGTTCCTCTCCGTTCTGCAAATTTGTCATTAGACTTAGTTTCAGGACCTGTTGCAGTCAGTATAGTGTCTACAGTACCCGTTGAGGGCATTCATTTATTACTAGGCAACGACCTAGCTGGAGACAAGGTTGTGGTTAATCCAACTGTAACTGACAAGCCTTCTTTGGATCAGAAAGTTGATCCAATTGAAAAAGAATTCCCTGAGTTATACTCAGCTTGTGCAGTTACCAGAGCAATGGCAAAGGAAGCTCTTGAGAATGATTTTGATAAGAAAAGTATTCCTTTAGCTGACACATGCATTGGTCAGGCTTTTGATGAGGTCACGTTCACTCCTTGTTTGGATCAATCAAAGGGTATTGATCACAGTGATCCTCTCTTAACTACTCATTCTTTTTCAAATCAGGGTGACAAACGCCAATCACTTGTCGTCGAACAGGAAAAAGATCCTGAGATCTCCTGTTTGTTTCAGAGGGCCATTAGTGAAACTGAAGCCACTGAAGTACCTGTCTTTTATTTCATTAAAAATGAAATTCTTATGAGAAAAAGGAGATCTCCCGAGGTACCTGCTAGTGACGAGTGGTTAGTGAACTATCAGATTGTAGTTCCAAAATCTTACAGACAGGAAATACTTAGTTTGGCCCATGAAACTCCTCTGGCTGGTCATATTGGGATAAATAAAACTTATCACAAGACCTTGACTCACTTTTATTGACCAAAATTCAAAAGTGATATTTGTAAGTACTGTAGATCTTGTCATACTTGGCAAATGGTAGGAAAACCCAATCAGAAGATACCTAAGGCTCATCTGCAACCAATTCCTGCATTTGACGAACCATTTAGTAGAATAATGGTAGATTGTGTTGGTCCCTTACCTAAGACCAAGTCAGGCAACCAATATTTGTTGACCATTATGTGTGCGTCAACAAGATTCCCAGAGGCAATTCCTTTGAGGAATATTAATACCAAAACTATAGTAAAAGCTTTGATAAAGTTTTTTTTACTCAATTTGGCCTTCCCAAATCTGTCCAATCGGGTCAAAGGTCAGATTTTAAGCCTGGAATGTTCCAGCATGTTATGCTTGAATTTGGCATTCAGCAATTCAAGCCAAAAGTGAAATTATGGTTTCACATAACTTTAGTGGAGGGAACTTTTGAGTCTTGTAATAGAGTTCATTCTCTCTTGCTCATTCTTCAGAATTTTCTTCAAATTAGATTTTACGGCCTTTACAAAGTAAAGAAGAAAATGAATGAGTTAAATTATAATAATAGTACTCTGATCTAAATAAATTAATGGAGTACTACTATATTGAGAAAGATAGCCAGGTAAATCATGCAATTAATTTAGGTGTACCTTTCCCACCAACTGAGGATTTAAGTGAAGGACCTCAGTCAGATTCTACTGATCTTGAAGCAACAAATCTTCGGAATGCGGAAATTATAAAATATCTGGACCAGAAACTTTTACATTTGCAACAGCAAGAAAAGAATGAACTTAAACAGTTATTATTTGAATGTGAGCACTTGTTTCCATATGTTCCTACTAGGACAAATAAAAATTTTTATGATGTTGAAATTGTAGATTCAAAACCTGTGAAACAACAGCCATACAGGATAAACGCTCTCAAACAAGAATACTTGAAAAAGGAAATTCAGTATTTGCTAGATAATGATTTTATAAGAGCCCAGTAAGAGTGATTGGAGTTCATCATATATACTTGTTCCGAAACCGGATAAAACTTTCCGTATGTGCACTGATGATAGGAAGGTGAACAGTGTGACAAAAACAGATTCATTTCCAATACCAAGAATCGATGATTGTATTGATAAAATTGGAAATGCCAAGTACGTCACCAAATTTGACCTTCTGAAAGGATTTTGGCAAATTCCACTAGTTTAAAGGGCAAGGAAAATTTCGGCATTTGTGACTCAAGATGGACTCTATCAATATAAAGTAATGCCGTTCGGGATGAAGGGTTCTCCAAGTACTTTTCAACGTTTGATGAATACGATTACCTCTGGTCTAGATAATTGTGATGCTTACATCGATGATATCATCATCTACAACGACACCTAGAAAGAACATCTAGCCACGATTCGGAAATTCCTTGACAGACTCACTGATGCAAATTTGACAATCAATTTATCTAAAAGTGAGTTTTGCCGTGCTTGTGTAACTTTTCTAGGACATATTGTCGGATATGGTCAAGTTAAACCTATAGATGCTAAGGTCAAGGCTATCTCTGAATTCCCTGTGCCTGTCAGTAGAAAGCAACTAATGCGATTTTTAGGTATGGCTGGATACTATCGAAAATTTTGTTCCAATTTTTCTAATATTGCTGAACCCCTGACAAACTTGTTGAGCAAGAAAAGCAAATTTCTTTGGACTGAAAAATGTCAGGAGGCTTTGATAGGTTGAAGGCCATACTTAAAGGTGCACCAGTTCTTACAGCTCCAGAATTCAGTCAACCATTTAAACTATCTGTGGATGCAAGAGATGTTACGGTTGGAGCAGTATTAATTCAAGATGATAAAAATGGTGTTGAACATCCAGTGTGCTATTTTTGTAAGAAATTAAATACGCACCAAACAAATTACTAAACAATCGAGGAGGAATGTTTGGCTTTAATATTGGCATCATAGCATTTTGAAGTTTACATTAGCTCAGCTCCTTCTCCGGTTGTTGTGTTTAGTGATCACAACCCCCTTGCTTTCATCGACAGGATGAAAAATAAAAATCAAAGATTATTGAGGTGGAGTTTGTTTTTACAAGAATACAATCTTGACATCAAGCACATCAAAGGAAAAGACAATTTAATCGCAGATGCACTTTCCCGTGTATAGAAATATTATTTCATATACATTTTGTATAATTCATAAGAGTTCTTCTTATGTAATTTTCTTTACCTCATGCATAGTTTACATATGGTAAAAAGAAATCTTTATAATAAAAAGGTTACTGCATTTGTATGGGAAAATATGAACTCGTTTTGTCGGATGGATATACTGCACTCCATAGGTCGTGCAGTATACCCATCCGAAAAACTCGTTCATATTTTCCCATACAAATGCAGCAACCTATAATTATTATATGCTCATTTTTTCTCCGTTAACTTTAAACTGTCAGAATCGTTCAGTATTTTACGATATTGAAATCGTGCGCTTAATTCATATTGCATTCACGCGAATAAAGGAACTACTTTCTATTGTAAACAAACAATTTGTTTCTGAATGAACTAAAGCAGATGTTTAGTGGACTGACACATACCAGCTGCTTTGGCACATTTCGCGTTAACTTTTTTGATGTTTCAGATTTAGGCTAGCTATAGACGCCAGACAGGGTCCTTACAAATAACATGCGAGTTATAAGACATAAACTGTCTTCTTTAGATGGTAATAAAAATGGCAAAAATATACTTACAATTTTACACCCTGAATTTCCTCAAAATGTACTTTCTTAGTTCTGCAAATCCGAATTACATGAGCCATGTCATGGGTTCTCAAGGTTGATTACACATTTCGAAATTGTACTGTAATTTCGAGTATATTCCAAATGCAGTTACATCCTCCTTACTGCACTCAAAATGAAATAAACATTAAATTCCACAGCGTCTTTTCGATAATTGCAATTGAAAGACTTCATATTTTTCCCACATTATGATCTGAATCATTCAATGACAGAACAGAAACACGCTTACCGATGACAGCACACATCTCCCTCGCTACTTCAATCCGATGTATTTCATTTAGAATTGGCACAGACGCTGCAGTAAATCGACGTACTTCATGTAGATAAATCCAGTCCAAAATCACGAAATTTCGTCAAATCGAGAAAAATACCAAAATCTGTTTATTCCAGATCAAATGGAAAAGTTGTTGCAATGCGCATTCATCCACAATATGACTCCAAATTTCAATTTTAAGTAGACCAAAACGGCATTTTCTTTCAAAATTTTTGTCTAGCGCGCGACCAACTTCAAATTTATCTGGGCGGAGTTACGTTCGCATGAATAATGTTGTTGTGTAATGATGAATCTGCGCTTGTGTATTTAGTTTGGAATACAGGATACAATCAGTTACTCTGTTTCTTTTAGTGTATTTTAATTTATATAATTAAGCCTTGGGTAGAATAAGAAACTGAGCATATAATAAAACGTTTACTGCATTTGCATTTGTATGGAAAAATATGAACTCGTTTTGTCGGATGGATATACTGCACTCCCAAGGTCGTGCAGTATACCCATCAGAAAAAGTCGTTCATATTTTCCCATACAAAATGCAGTAACCTATAACTACAGTAATATCCCATATTTGTATGTAGATGATGTCTCTATGTCTCTCTTTGCGCCTGTGCCTTTCTCTCTCTCGCCATATATATATATATATATATATATATATATATATATATATATATATATATATATAGGCAAGGTGCTAAAGTTGCGAGATGATGAGTCGAAATTGGACATTGGCATAACCTCAATACCAGCTGAGATTCAGTACAAAGATTTGGAACGAAACTATAAACTTGATTTGTTGACAACCTTGACTGCGATACGGCCTGTTTTCTCCATTACGTATGCTACATTTTTGAGCGGGAATTTGAACATTGAATTTTCACATAGTATTTACTTGTACAAAATCAGAGTATCATATTTGGCATATTTTTTTTTACGGAAGGTAATGCACTGAGGATAATCGTCGACTAGTATAGTAGAATGCTTACTAATGCAGCAATTTTAACATTTGGTTAAATCAGAATTCGGACTATTAAAGAAATGTATGCGATGTTGGATATTGGACCTCAATGGAACCAATGTCCCCCACACACCAGCCCTATCGCAAACTTTACCACTGTTAGAATTTGTAAATCCAACAACTTTGAAAAACTAGCTGTTATTGTCTGTATCTCTTTTAAAAATTGCCCAGAGTAGCGTACATCTGCAAAGATACACTAAATTGCCAATAGTATTCTTTTTCAAGTATAAAACCTGTATCCATAGTTTAAATATCACTCGCAAAATGTTTTATAGCATTAAAATTAGACATCCAAACAGGATATTCTAAGGGCTTTTTGCAGCGAGTGTCATATAATATTAATGGACGAGTGTAATATTGTATAAATGGACGAGTGTCATAAAATATTAATGAACAAGTCTCGTATAATATTAATTGACCAGTGTCATATAATATTAACAGATGAATGTCATATTATATTATTGGACGAGTGTTATATAGCATTATATGGACGAGTGTCGTATTATATTAATGGACGAGTGTCATCTTATATTAATGAACGAGTGTCATATACTATTAATGGACGAGTGTCATATAATATTAATGGACTAGTGTCATATTATATTAATGGATAAGTTTCATATTATATCATTTAACGGCTGTAGTAACTTTCATATTAAATGAATAATGGTCTGAGATTGAATTTATCACAGCTTTGAGAATTTAACATAACTTGACGACTTTGCATTACTTTGCTAGGTCACATGTCCAAAGTGTGTCATAAGATTTTTATGACTCACGCCATTAGAAACCGTTATATGAGGAAGCCTTATTCTGTACATATATCCAATACAATTTCTCTTGCTCTTGAATTATTTACATCTCAAGATTGAAATCTCTCTGAAATATAACATAATCACGTTCAAAATGAAATATATCTTTTTATGTCAAGGTAACTCACACATATATTTGTACAGTGATGCAACCTTACCTTGTTTATCGTCGTGTTCGATTGCTTTCAGAAACAAAGAACTTGACTGTACGTTTCCCAGTATCTGCAGTTCCGCCAAAAGAGACGACCTACAAATGCATGATTTTTGACCTTCCTAAAGATGGCGACTACCACCTGGTTGCTAATAAACCTATCATTGACAACGTGAATATGATGCATCACATTATTGTCTACGGATGTAACGTCTCCGGAAGTGAGTAAATCTTGATCACGCCATTTATTCAATCCTTGATTCTATTGCTTTTAAAAAAGAAAACAATAATGTCAAATTATCCTAAGATGGAGAGCTGATTGAGCAAACACATTCCAAAGAATAAGTCACATACGTACATACATACATACATACATACATACGTGCAGACGGACAGACTGACAAAAATTTCCAGGCACCTGCATAATTCGTCATAGCTAACACCGTGGCTATAGATTGATGACAAAAGTCGCTAAGTTATTTGTAGTTAATGACACATTTCAAAACGAGATACCAATTTCCACAAGTTTAACCCACATTTATCAAAAATCCGTAAAAGAGTTTAATTCCTAAAAGAATAATGAATTAATTTTGCTCTGTTCATGCCATAACACTAAATTAAAATAGCTCTTATCATGTGATGCAATTCCGAATGTTTTTATATGTGCTTTAGTCTACTGTTCCAAATAGAATAATGAAAATATCCGGTCACAAATACATAACTGTAAATCTTGACTATCTGCATCCACAATAGTCCGTTCACATACGCAACAATTTGAATGCTTAGAAATGAACCTGATAATGAAACACTCTCGCTGTTAAATATTCCTCTAACCGAATTAAAACTATAAGACATCATGTTGAGCTTGCACAGACATTGTGTTGACAAATTATGTTGCTTGAGTCAAAAAGACAGTTGCTCTTTGAATTATAATTGGTTAAAATAAAACTAATAAAATTCAAGGGACTATACTTTTACGCACAACAACTGAAAGGTGCATCATCTGAGTCAGAATGAATGAAATTATTTCTTCTTCTTTCACTACTATTTCCTGTTACGTGACAAGGGCTCGTACTCAGTAACAAAGAAAAGAGTGAAAGCCAACAAGCTTTGTATATTTTAACAAAATAATTTATTTCCCTAGAAAACAATGTAAAAATTGGTAAATAGGACTTACGGTTTGTGAATATAATCCAAAATTTAATCCTAAGAATGAAAAACACAAGTCCTATCACTAAATAGTTCTATTAGAATCCACGTTCGAATCTCGACGACGTACAAATAGGGAAGGCGATGACGTCAGATGTGGTCCAATGTACGAATATCAACAATTTCTCAATTGAATCACAGTTTTTGTTTCCGAATAATTCCAGAATAAATTTCCATGAATATTCAGAAGTTTTTATAAAAAAGTCAACTTGTTGAGTTTCCAGGAGAATAAATTATTAAATCCAAAAATCAGATCAAAAACAAACAATCTGGCAACAAATAAAAATAACACCTTGTTCCTTCAAGATGTTAAAACGACTCTGCCAGAAGAATATTAAGAATACGCATTTAAACCCCAAAAACATCATTTCAAGTCTCGCGAGATGGGTCATGTGGTCTCTTACTACAAGAAATCCATCACGTACGCCAGTGTAACCCCACTTAAAAACCAATCATAAACAAACGTTGCTTACACATGGAGATCACGCAAGGAAAGTATGGCCCTGATACTGACCAATCATTTTAACTGCCTGTTTACGAAGTTCCCAACCTAAGACGAACTAGGTTAACTAAAAATAATTCTCATGTAACACTTTTACCTCTTAAATAAATAACATTTAGTAAAAGAAAATATCTAATTACTGAAAAAGAATTTTGAATCCTTTCAATAATCATTACAATAAAATGTAATGAAACAAAAATAAAACAAAATAGAATTTTAAAACTAACACACAAACAATTTAATTACATATGCGTAACATTACATTAAATTAAAAACTATATGATAAACATAATCTCAATTGGTAATAATTTAGTATTAATTTTACGAAACTCGTTGAATAATGTCCAGCCCTTGCTCTCTAAATCTCACAAGGATGGGACATTATTCAACTAATGTCATAAATTCAATATTGAATCATTACCCATTTGAGATCCTCTATATACGTTCTGACTGAAATCACGTGATATCATGGAAATGTGATGCATTCTCTCTCTCTCTCTCTCTCTCTCTCTCTCTCTCTCTCTCTCTCTCTCT